>PVJH01030152.1:0-25142 GCA_004026705.1 Nesogale talazaci
CCCCCCCCCCCTCCCCGCAAGTTTATTCTCCTTTCTGGAAGCTACCCTGCTGAGAGGAAATGTCATCCTTGTCCCTCTCTCCGAAAACCTGGAGCTGCGGTCACAAGTTGTGATATTTTTTTCTTTTACCTTCTAAAGTGGGTGAAGGTTTACATTCCAGACCGTCAACTTTATGGTCACAAATTCAAACTACTAACCAATGCCTCCCAGTAGTTTACCTGTCACCCGTTCCTGACTTTTCTTTCTCCCTCTGGGCTGGGCTACAATCTTGCATTCACTCAAGTTAGCACCACCGTGGTCAACAGTCTAGCCCTTTGCTCTAGTTTTCCTGCCCCCCCCCCCGCCCCCCCATCTCCTCATGCTCCTCGCAGTCTCCAAAATCTGTTCCTGTCACAAGGATCCTGGATTTACAGCCCCAACAAGAGGGAGGGGCTCATGATCATGCTCGGTGAGGGGAATGACTGAGAGTTTTGCATTGTTTGAATGCGAGAGCTCTGCTTCATCGAGCTCCATGATCAAGGCCCGCGTTCGCCGGCGGACCGCTCCTCTTCCTGGTCATCCCACATCCACCCACCAGCTCCAGCCCCACAGAGGGCCCCGCTCCCCAGCTGGAGCTGGTTCACCCAGTCAGCGGGAGGCGGGGGGAGGGGGGTGGAGAAAGGAGGGCTGGCTGCACATTTTGAATAATAATTTTGCATAATAGAGGCCCTCATTTACATGATCTACATGAACTCACTTCCCTCTCTCTAGATGATTATTCATCCATTCGGTGAGATTGCTTGTTGGGGATGGGATAAATATTTACAAAAGGCAGAGGAACAAGTGGTTTGATGGTTTCTAGTGGGAACATTTTTTTCCCATTTTGCTTGAGCCCCGAGAAGATGGAGGCTGAAAGTGAGCGCTCAGAGGACTGCCAGCCCCCCATTTGCCCCATCAGTGGTGCAGGTGGCAGGGGGGTGATGGGGCACTAGGGGTCAGGTTCTGGAGAAGGGTGCTGGGGGATCAGTGGATCTGACTCTGGGTCTGGATCTCTCCAGAGAAGCGCCGGAGAACCAACTCCTTCAGACCTTGGACACCCACCAACTGGGTGCTGGTCTCCTTTTTTAATTTTTTATTTTGCTGCTCTCCTTTTGTAATGAAAAGAACAGTGAGCTTGGGGGGTGAGTCGACCTGGTATATCTGTAAGGGGTCCGTGACTGCAAGCAAGAGAACCTGCTCTGGTTTTGCTAAAGCAGAGGCCGTAGGTAGGCTCAGGATGCAGATTGCCACGGCTGCTAGTTGGTCTAGCATGGATTCTGAGCCTGCGCTTTGGCCTGGGGGCTGGCAGGGGCATCGTGCAGCCACAGTCTTCATGGTTGTCGGGCTCAGTGCAGCTGTTTAGCGGGAGACCCATATACCATTTATCTAAATATGTTAAAGCTTTGAAAAATCAAGCTCGTAGGCTACCAAGTGTGTTCGTCTGGGTAGACTTGAGAAACACATCTATCGACACATATTTAACAAGAGAGAACTTTATGTCAAAGAGCAATTGAGTGTTGAGAAAATATCCCAGTCCTGTCCAGATTAAGTCCATAGGTAGATATTAGCCTACCTGTCCCATTCCAATCTATAAATTCATCTTCAGACTCATGCAGTGATTCTGAATGCAGGAAGATCACAAACCAGTGGGTGGAGAGTCTTGTGGGTCCAGTGATGGTGGAAGCATCTCAGTGTTGGTGTGGGTCTCCACGTGACTCCTCCTGCTCCAAGGCTCTGGCTGCCATCAGCCTGTCTCCATGTGGTTTGTCAACAGGAATGTCTTTCAGGGAGCGTGTGAGCATCTGGCCTCCTGCGTGCTATCTCTCTCCTTAGCGTCTCCAAATGAGGTCATCAAGTTGCGACCTGATTGACAGGCTAGACCCCACCCCTCTGCAAGTTGACACCGGATTATGTAACTGTCACAGCGAGTTATGCTACATCTTCCCCCTGTGGCATGCACACCTGAAAAAGGACCTGAAGGTCAAGGTGGGGGTTAGATTCTCAAGAACCCCGAGCCATGAGTGAAATGTGATGTCTTGATGAGAGCTAAGTCATGGTTCATAGCCCATGGCCCATCCCTCCCTTCCCTCCAACTCTTGGCTCTGCCTCATTCCACAGGAGACCTCAGTCGGACCTCCAGCTCAGGTGTCCACGCTCTGCTCTACAACTTCCAGCAAACAGTCGCCTCTAGGCCAACCCTTGGATTCAGAGGGGCCCATAGTGATGGCTTACTTCACCCTCGAGGGATCACCCAGAGAAGAAGCCAAGGCCAACCCTTGAAACAGGACTCCTCAAAGACTCTAGGCAGCCCCATTCTTCTGGTCTTTCAAAATCCTCACCCATGGAAGGGGAGGGGCGGCAAAGGGTCCCCCTAAGAGCAGTCCAAGCAGCGAAGGGGACAGTCCTCCCATGGATGCCAAAGGGCTGTGGTCACTCTCCAGGCCAAAAGGGCCGGGAGTGCTTGGTTGTGAGAAAGTGACAATGGCCCACCCAACCTGCGGTCTTCTCCAAGCTCTTGAAAATCAGTTGGGAGCATGTGGCGGTCATGTGCTTATGTTAATTTCATGATTGAGACATAGGCGTGGAGTCTGGCCTATTAATCCGGAGATAGCCACGGAGTAGCCAATGAGGCCTCCGTGTGGGCATGGCTTTCTCCTGAAACTTCTGGGAAATCTCGTGATATTTCCCTCATGGAGATGAGAAACTATCTCCCCAGTTGTTGGGAGTTAGTCTCAGAGACAACAAACTATGGACAAGACAAGATGGCAGCATCTGAGGAGCTGGAGGAGCCGGAGGAGAAGCCACACAGCCTTACCCTGATGGAACCAGACCTCTGAAGCTGGAGAAACCACGTGGAGAGCCCTGCCAGCATTGAGTTGCTTCTACCACCACTGGATGCTCTTGATGGACCCTGAGCCCTGGAAGCAAGGACCCATGGGGAGACCCCTGCCAGCCCCAGGACTCTGCACCCACTGGCCTGTGACTTTGTGAGTGGGAAGGAGACTTTATAGACTGATATCGGGCATATGGGTTAATATTGGACTTATGACTTTGAACTGCACTGGGTTGGGATGCTTTCTCAATGTTCCATTCCTTTTGTATATAAACCATTCCCTTACATGCCTGTCTATGAGTTTGTTTCTCTAGTCTACCTGGACTAACACACTGTGCATCCCCACTAGAAAGTTGACTCAACAAAGAGAGGGTTTCTGTCTGGCCTTCTAGCTGCATCTCCGGCGCCGGGAGCAGTGCCTGGTGCACAGCAGGTGCTCAGAAATACTTGTTGAAGGATGACTCAAAGCTGACGCTCAGTCCACAGCTCACTCTGCCTTCCTGGCCCGGCTGCGTGTCGGAAGGATTCCCACATCCTTTCCAACACCTGCTATCATCAGACGTTTCGTGTTCTCTGGTAAGGCGGGTGGGTGTGGCTTGGTACTGCCTGGTGGCTTCTGTGTGCATTTCATCTTGGACCCGGACACTCAGGTGTTGCTAAGCCTGAAGGATGCTGTCACCCTCTGGCCTGGAGGTGCAGAGCTCCCCACTGTTCTATCTCCCAGCAGCCCTTGAGAAAATGCATCTCCGTTTGGGGGTGGGGGTTTGATCATCTGGCAGGGAGTGGAAGACAAAAGTTAGCATCTGCTCTGCCCACCAGGTCCGATACTTAGGGAAAATTTAAAACCCAGGAAAAGCCAGAGTTATTAATAAACAGGGGGAGGGAGTGTGAAGGGAGAGCATGAAAATCTTCAATTGAAAAAAAAAAAAAAGCTACCGGAGTTAGCATCCCAAATAAGACCCTACTTCGCATTCCGTTCTGCTCATTTGCAAATGAAGAGATGCATTGTTTTAAGAATAATTAAGTTTCATTTTGCATGTTTGGGAGCTGGCTCTCCACTGGCTGAAAGAGGGTTATTCGTTCGCAGTGCTCTGCATGCCGATTCATGTCCATTGCCAAGCTAGGCACTTGCTGGGTTTTGTCTCTCAGATGCTCACTGAGGCGGAGTTGGCATGGCTACAGGAGTGACTCTTGGGGTCCCTTGGAATTATATTTGGTGTCCTCTGTCTACACCAAGGAAAACCAAACCAAGCCTATTGCTTGAGAGTCCGTCTTGTCTCCAAACAAAAAGAATGGCTCCCTTTTGACTCTCAGCGATCCCATAGGACAGGGTGGAAGTGCCCCCTGTGGGTTTCCACGCTGGCGAATCTTCACAGGAGCGGAAAGCATCATCTTCCTCCAGCAGGAAGGAACCCTGGTGGATTCGAACTGCTGACTCTGTGGTCAGCAGCCCAATACGTAGCCCATCATGCCACCAGGGCTCTTGTGGAAGTCTTCTGTGTGTCCCAAACCAACCGCACGGCAATTGAATCGATGCTAACTCATAGAACTGACACCCTCCACCCCCCCACCCCCCACCCCACACACACACACATGCACAGGAGTTTCTGAGTCTGGAGACCTCAAAATTCCTGTTGTTCAGAGTGAGGGGTGGATGTTGGCAACCCTTGAGTCCAATCCCCTTCGTTTTACAGGCGAAGAACCAAGAGGCTCAGAGAGGTGAAGACGCTTATCTAGGGTCACCCACCACATCAGTGGCAGCGCTGGGATTAGAGCTCAGGCCTCTTCCAGCCTCAGCTGGTGTATTTGCCACCACGTCTATGGGCCCCCTATTTCTTATTTTTTTTAAAAAATCATTTTGTTGGGGGTTCATCCAACTCTTACCCTGATCAATACATACATCAATTGTATGCAGTCTATATTTGCACATTTGCTCCCATCATCGTTCTCGAAACATCCTTCTTCCACTTAGGCCCCCTGGGTCCCCTATTGCAATCCCTCTTTTAACATACCCACATTTCACCTGTACTGCTGTTTACCTGCTAGTCCTTTTTCGTGCCTTGAAATCAATTCACTTTTTCCAAAGGGGAGGACATCCGTTTAACAAGAGAATACTCATCACTCACCGACACGGAGGGTAAATGAAACTTAAATGCAATGCCTACAAAGCAGGGCAGTGAAGCATTGGCACGACCACTGGGCTCGGCAAAATCGTGGCGACACTAGTCAGTGTCTGCTCTGCAGCCGAGGTTTCAGGCTTAGGAGATGTGGGGTGTTGGGTTGAGGTGTGAGAGAAGTGTTTAAGAGCCTGCAGCTCCTCATCATAGTCAGAAGAGTTAGAAGCAGACCGCACCTGCCGTCATCGAATTGACTGTGATTCATAATCTTTACGGAAACAGACTCCCACATCCTTCTCTCTCTTATCAGCTGGGGTTTTTTTTTGTGTGGGCATCACTGCCCTCTGGTGGGAGTGGGAGGCCCAGGCTTGCCCTTGGAGAGCTGCTGCTGGATTTGAACCACCAAGCCAGTGGGCCGCAGTCCCGCACCTCAACCACTACGCCACCGGGGCTCAGCCCCAGCTGTCTGAACTACTGACCTTTCAGTTAGCAGCTGAGCAGCTGAACCACTGTCCCACTGGGGCCCAGAAGAACTGAAAGAGAAAGGAAAGATTTGTTTTTCCTCAAGGGAGCACCTTAGACCCTATCCAAAGTGGTGGTAGTTACATAATCTGATGTCAATTTGGGACTTGAGAGGATTAAGCATGAAGGGAAGGGGTGGAGTCTAGACTATCAATCTGGAGACAGCCAGTGAGACCTCTTTGTGGGCATGGCCTTCTCCTGAGAATTCTGGGAACTGCTGTCTTTTTCCTCTTTGGAGGTGGGAGACCCCCCTCTCTCTCTCTCTCTCTCTCTCTCTCTTTCGCTCTCCCTCTCTGGGAGACACTGCAGCTGACAAGACACATGGAACTACGCTAGTGCCCTGAGTTGGAGAAGCCACATGGACCTACCATGATGAAAACAGACTTCTGAAGTGGAGAAGCCATGTAGAGAGCCCAGACCACACTGAGTTGCTTATACCGCCACTGGATCCAAAGACTTTCTACCCACTGGCTTGTGATCGTCCTGCATTGGATGGTATTGCATGTGTTTCATGAGTCTGAAGTGGACTTTATAGATCGGTATCAGACATATGGGCTAATATTGGGCTTATAGACTTGATCTGGACTGGGTTGGGATGCTTAATGTACAATTACCCTTTATATAAAACTCTCTTATATACATATGAGTTTCTATGGATTTAGTTCTGTAGTCTGCCCAGACTCACAAAAACCAACACCCATTCTGATGAAAACATTAGTCTCCATGACCCTGAGATCAAAAGGACTAGATGGTGCCCGACTTCCATTATCAACTGCTCTGAGAGAGTCACCTTTAAAATGAAAAATACCAGGCTGATTGGCTGCGCAGAGATTTGTGAGATCCCGGAAATGTGGCCTTTTGTCACGCTTCAGGCCTGGAAATGAATTCACCTTGGGACAATTTCTGTGAGGTACACACATCCGAGAATCATCAATCATTTGAGACCCAAAGGGCAGCGTTGACCCAAGGACTGAGTTCAGAAGGGCTAGGAAAGGTGGAGGACGAGAAACAGCACGCACGGGGAGGAAGTGGGGTCAGTGACATCCCCTTGTGGGGATTAGAATCCATGAGATGAAACAAAATGGACCTGGATGGTTGAGTGGAAAATGGGCGGCCTGCTCTGTAAGCCTTCACTCAATTCATAGTAAGAACTTAAAACAATTATGTAAAAAGGAAGAGAGAAGCAACACACGTCTTGGCTCTCACCCACACCGAGTAGAGTTTCAGTCTCCCCTTCTTGACGCTGGTGATAAGACATGACCAAGGATCCTGGAGCTCACAAGCTTTCTCCTTGGCGGATCCAGGAGTTTGGGTTTGTGGTTGGAGCAAGAGCAAGAGGTGGCAGGAAAGAGAAGAGGAAAACAATAGGTGGGCCTTTCTTTTCACTCAAGAAGATGTGACTTGAATGCAGGTTGCCTCCCACAACTGGTCCTTCCCTTATTCCAGAGCAGCTGTTGCTGCCAGGTGCCAGTGAGGCGGTCCTAGCCCATAGCAACCTCAATGAGATAGCCCTAACCCATAGCGACCTTGCGCACAACAGAACGAAATACTGCCTGGTCCTGCGCCATCCTCACAATGGTTCCCATCCTCGAGCCCGTTGGGGCCAGCCCTTCTTTTTGAGAGTCTTCCTCTTTTTCACTTCCCCTCTGCTTTACTAAGCATGATGCCTTCTCTTTGGCAAATCACTTCCAGGGGATGAATTCATTTCCAGGGCATGGTTTCTCCTGACAAACTGTCCAAAGGATGTGAGAACGTGTTCCCATCCTTGCCTCTAAGGAGCATTCTGGTTATACTTCTCCCAAGATCAATTTATAGGTTCTTTTGGCGGCTCATGGGACTTTAAATATTCTTCACCAGCACCAGCATTTCAAATGTTCATAGCAATAGATTCCCATATTCTTGAACTGGCAATTGGTTTCCCAAAAAGGATTTTCTCAAGACCCTTCGCAGCTAGGTGCAATGATAGGTAAAGAGAAGGGTGGGCTAGCAACATTCAGGAGACTTTTGTTTAAAACAAATGAAAACAAAACAAAGCAAACCAAAACCTGGACTCTGTTTCATTTCTGCATCTCTCTCTTTCCTGTTGGCTGGAATTTGGATGTGATGGCTGGAACCAGGCAGCCACTGTGGCTCAAGAGGTGACCATGAGAATGGCGTCTGTATGGAGCAGCACATCATGACCTTTTGGGGTTTTTGTTGGGGGGAAATGCCTCTCTTGCTGAAGTCTCATTTTGGTTGGGGTTCTGCTATTCTTGTTGGGGGGAAACGCCTCTCTTGCTGAAGTCCCATTTTGGTTGGGGTTCTACTCTTCACAGGCGAGCTTCAATGTAACACAAAAGGCCAACCAGGTGGACTCAGAGTTAGGAATCAGAAGACCTGGGTTCTCATCCCATGTCTCCAACTCACAGTGGACGTGAATTCGGGCAGGAGAAAAAGACATGGCCCCTGCTTTGTAACCTTCAAAGTGCGTGGGTGGCATGGTGCGGAAGCACACGGCTGCTCCCCAAGAGGTCTGTAGGTTCAACTCACCAGCCGCTCTGAGGAACCAACGTGCAGCCAGATTTCAGCTCGGAAACCCCAGAGATCAGCGCTCCCTGGCCTTGGGGGGGGGTTGCTGTATCGGAATGGACTCATTTGCTATGGGTCTGGGGCACCTACTGCTGAACTTCTAGTGAGAGTGCTCTGGTCTGAGCAGAGTCCCACCGGAAGGGTGAAGGGTGTTCTCTGCCTCAGTTGATCTCCGCGTCCTCGTGGGGCCTGGGAGAAGGAAAGGCGTGAGAACACCTGTGCTGGTGAAGTGCACCCGTGGACCACTGCTGGACCACCCCATGCCGGGAGCACTAACCACATCTCACCACTTTATTTGCCTCCTTCCCCACAGCGCCGAGCACACGACCACAGACGCGCCGAAGGCCCACTCCTCTGCTCCCCATATCACAGCTTCAGCAGCTGCAACGTTATTATGTATTTTAAATAAGGCATGAAAGTCCCTCAGAATTGAGCAACAATCACCATGGATACCCATCACTGGAATCCTTGGTCGCCATGGCAACACCCCACCCTTCACTCCCCACTGCCTGGCCCCCACTTCCATCTGGCCTGTGTACCTGGGACCGACACACTGGCTGTCGTGAATGCTGTGAAAGGACTTGCAGAGGAACTTGCTGGGGCCTGGAAGCAGGAAAGACTGCCAGAAAATAAGGTTCCCTCTGCCAGGATTGTACCACGTGTGCTTCCATTGTATGAGGAATAGATGACTGTTACTGCAGGCGGTGGTAGGGACTGGGGAGGAAGCTCCATGGTGCATTAAAGTCCAACTCCTTTCTTTTGTCATGTCCCGCAGGGGGTTATAGGGTGACATAGGACGCGTTCAGAGTGGTAAGGCCAGAGACTGCTGGTGATTTTTTTTAAAATAGCTGTGCCTGTTGCATCAAAAACGCAACCTGCCCTCGCCCGTGGGAAGCATGAAGTCGTGGGAGCCTTTTGACCCACTTTGAGCATTTTTTTGAAAGACTCCGTGAAAGTAGCCCCTGGGGAAGGAAGGGCAGTCACAGTGACTCTGGGATGGGGAGACACGTCCTGGGGAGGCTTTGTGAGGCGACCAAGTGGGACACACTGTGACCTTTGGCAGTGTTTACGGATGACATTGCCTGGTTCTCTGAACATATCTGCTGGCATCTTCACCAAGACTGGAGGGACCCTGGTGATTTGAAACTCCTTTACGGGATCAATGACTTTTCTCATTTTTATTGTACTTTTTAAGACTCTGGGAATGCCCTGGACCTTCTTCCTGGGGGGCGGGGGAATTCCTAGACAGATGATAATTTGCTTATGATTCTTGGAGAAGTGTGATTTTCCTAGTGCTCATTCAAGGGTCACCGGGCCCGGAAAGCGGTCTGTCACTTCCAGGGATAGAGCACAGTGCCACGCACCCTTATCTACAGTTCCATCTTTGGCTTCAAGCTCTGTGGTGGTGTGGTTACCCCTGGGCTTGCGATCCACATGCTTGGCAGTTCCAAACCACCGGGGGTTCTGCGGAAAAAGACGGGACTTCCTACTCTTGGAAACAGTGACCATCACTATGAGTCAGTGTGGAGTTGGTGGCAGTCAGTTTGGTTTTTTCCTTGGTCTGTCAGTGACTGAATCCTATTTTAAAGACCAAGGCCAAGCTAAGCCATGAACAGAGCGTTTGTCTTTGGCTCACTGACTGGTTCTTCCATGAGATCAAAAGCTCCCTGAGGGTACTTCTTTTTTTTTAATCACTTTATTGGGAGCTCATACAACTCTTATCACAATCCATTCATCCATCCATCCATTGTATGGCAAGCACGTTTGTACATTTGTTGCCATCATCATTCTCAAAACATCTGTTTTCTACTTAAGCCATTGGTATTAGTGCCTCATTTCCCCCTTCCCTCCCTACTTTCCCCTCCCTCATGAACCCTTGATAATGTATAAATTATTATTATTTTGTCATATCCGACACTGTCCCATGTCTCCCTTCACCTACTTCCCTATTGTCTATACCCCAGGGAGGAGGTTATACGTAGAACTTTATAATTGGTTTCCCCCTTTCTGTTCCACTTTCCCTCCACCCTCCCACTGTCAACACTGGTCTTGAAGGGACCATCTGTCCTGGATTCTACCCTGTGTCTCTGGTTCCTATCTGTACCAGTGTACATCCTCTGGCTAGCTGGATTTGTAAGGTAGAATTGGGATCATAATAGTGGGTGGGGGGAAGCATTGACGAACTAGAGGAAAGGTGTATGTTTCATCATTTCTACAGTGTACCCTGACTGGCTCATCTCATCCCCGTGATCCTTCTGTAAGGGGATGTGAGGGTAAGGGTTTTCATCATTCTCGTTGACTGTTTGGCCATGGAAAAGCGTCAATAAATGCTTCCCCAGTGAAGAAATTAACAGGCTGTCCAAAGATAAGGTCTTCTTGTGTCATGGGCAGACTGCCTGAAGCTTGTTCCTAATGAATAATTATAATTCTCACTGGCACGGAATTGATTCTGAAGCATAGTCCCTCAAGAGGACAGAGTAGAATTTCCCCACAGAATCCCCCAGGGTGTGATCTTTATGGAAGGAGTCGCAGTGGCATAAAGGTTACACGTCGGGCTGCAATCTGCGAGGTCACCAGTTTGAAGCTACCAGCCGCTCCGTGGCCACTCTGTAGACAGTTGCAGTCTCGGAAGCCCTCAAGGGCAGTTCCACCCTGTCCTGTAGGGCTACTACGTGAGTCTTGACTTGAATCTCCATGGGAACTGACTGCCTCACCTTTCTCCTAGAGAAGAGCTAGTAGGTTTGAGCTGCCAACCTTGTGGGGAGAAGGCAAGTAGCTTAACGACGGCACCACCAAGGGTCCTTACTAACGACCACAGCAGCAACAACGGCTACAATAATCGCTTTCTTCATCACTTATTATGGTCCCTCTATGGACCGGGTTCCTCTACGTCAGAATCGACTCAGTAACGCAGTCAGTTTGATTTGGGGTTTTCCCTTCAATAACCCCAAACCAGGCTTACCATAATTGAGTCAATGAAGACTCACAGTGCTCTAAAGGCCAGGGTAGAACTGTCTCTGCGAGTTTCCAAGCTTGTAACTTTAAAAAATACATACTTATTCATATTTTCTTATTAATCATTTTATTGGGGGCGCTTACAAATCTCATGACGGTCCACCATCTACTTGTATCGAGCACATTTGTACATATGTTGCCATCGACATTGCCAAAGCATTTTCTTTCTACTTGAGCCCTTGGTACCAGCTCCTCTTTTCCCCCCTCCCACCTTTGTGAATCCTTGATCAATTACATATTATTGTTAGTTTGTGTCTTACACTGCCCCTTGTCTTTCTTCACCCACTTTTCTATTATTCACAAGATGGTAGCTCTTTAGGGGGGTAGCAGGCCTCATCTTTCTCCCACAGATCCAGGTTTCGGGAGTTTCAAACTGCTGCCCTAGTGGATTACAAGCCAACACACAACCCCGATACCACCAGCGTTCTGGTTGCCTCAAAAAGACAGGATGCTTATCCTAGGTGAATGCACAAGTCCCTGGTTCAACCTTTTACTAACAAATTCTACCCGGTGGCTTTCCCACTTGTATTTTGGGGGACCTGGCTTCTAAAGAACACATCAGAGTTGTTTTCGAACACCCAAGCAGAAGCTCCCCACCAGCTGGTCATGACCACCCTGCTCCCCTGGTCTATGCAGGCCACAATCAGGACAAGCCAGGAACGAGATTTGCACCATTGCCATCCAGCAGGGCTCAAGATAATTCCTGGAATTTGACTCCAAAATCAGGCTGGAGTGCTGCGTGGGGCGGCCAGTCAGCTGTGCCAAGACAGGTTGTGACATTTCCTCCAATTGTGTGCTATTTCCTAGTCATTAAATGCTGAGCACTTGTTTGTCACGAGACCCTGGTGGGTCTTGGCACTGTCTCCCAAGCATGAGGGGAAAGGGAAGGGAAACAGAGGGCCACGCTGAGCACCTCGCACAGACAGGCCCCGGATGAGGTGAAGTCTTGTTCTTGTTGTCAAGTCGGTTGTCAGTCACTTTGTCATACTGTGGTGGCTTACGTGGTGCCACGTCGCTGTCATTTTAAATACTCGCTGGGCCACCCAAGGTGAGCAGGTTTCAGCAGAGCTTCCAAGCTAAAGACAGACTATGGAGGAGGTCCTAGCCACTGGAGACCCTGTGGACAGCAGCGGGACGGTGTCACGTGCCGAAAGCGTCACGACTAGCAGCAGAACCTTGTGTACGGTGGATGGACACAGTAGCTGCAACAATGGGCTCAGATATAGCAGCGATTGTGAGAATGGCGATGCACAGTTGGGTGGTGCTTCGTTCTGTGCCTGTGAGTGGGTCTGAGAATAGTTCCTTTAATGTCGACGAATTCCACAACAGGGACAGCATCTTCTTCTTCTCCTTCTTCAGAAGTAGCGTCTTCACCCACCTTGTCAATAATGCCCGGCATTCAGCAGCTCCCCTTGACAGCCTCCTCTCCTTCACACCCACAGGTGGAACAGCATGAAGCCTGGTGTTCCCGCATCCAGTTGAGACTTCTCACGGTGTGCTAGTCTGGGTAGACTAGAGACACAAATTCACAGACGCTCATGTGTTTCAGAAAGAGCTTTAGACACAAGAGCAATTGAACATTGAGGATACTGAGAAAACAACCTAGCCCAGTTGAGATCAAGTCCATCAGTCCTCTATCAGTCCATGTGTCCGATGCCAATCCATAACGTCCTCTTCAGACTCACAAAACACATGCGATGATGCCAAGTGAAGGAATATCACAGGCCAGTGGATGGGAAGTCTTGTGGATCCCGTGGTGGATCTCCCATAAGAATCTCAGCACTCGTAGGGTCTCCACATGGTTCCTTTGACTTTAAAACTCTGACTGCTTCAAGGTAGCTTCATGTGGCTTCTCCTCAGAAATGTCTCATAGGAAGTAAGCCAAGGAAATGTGTCTTCTACCTCCAAGGAGGAATTACAGGAGTTCCCAGAATCCTCAGGAGAAGACCATGTCCATACAGAGGCCTCATTGGCTATAGCCTGATTGACACGCTAGGCTCTAAGCGTAGACTCTTAATCCTCAAATTGACACTAAATTATGTAAAAACCACACATGACTCTCCGTCCCCACTGCCACCAGCCTACCCCTGCTGTGTGAGCATTATGTCACACGACAGACATCAAACCCAAAGGAGGATTCATTCCCCTGACGTGCAGTGGCTGGGCCAGAGAGCAGGTTATGTTTGTCAGAGGCCGAGTGCCAAGAGGGTCAAGGGGGAAGGCCTTCTGCACGGATGTATGTTTCTTTTGGGGGGATGTTGAGAAGGTTCTAGATGTAGAATGATAACTCACAACCATGTGTTATCAAATGTCCCCCATTGTGTACTATCAAGTAGCCGATCTTAGATAAATTTTATGTCAATACAAGCAAAAAGTCAACAGAAAAAAATGACTCCTCCAGGAATGAGTCAGGCTAATGCTAGGGTCTTGGGGCAGGGCACCATCCCAATGCTGCCTGTGGGACTGCTGCATTACAGAATGGTCCTCTAACATTGAATAGCAGTGATGAGAAATCCATGGGGCTTGCTGGGATGTCAGTGCTATGGTTTTTGAAGCTGCTGGGAAGGCTCGGGGGCCCTGACTATGGCCCTCATGATTTGGAGTCCAGTTAGGGAAGCCTTACTCAAGGCTGGAGTATGCATGGCTGTTGAGAAACCCAAGGGGTCCCAGGGTGCACCTGCCTCCCCACTTCTTTCAAAATCTCTATCTCCTCACTTGGGCTGGCTCCAGGGGCCGAGTGAGGCGTCCTTGGTCACTGTACTGAGCTGGTAGGCTTACTGCCCAGCCACTGGGAAGTTGCTTGTTGCCGGGAAAACATCCATCCTGCTGAACTGCTTCCACACTACACTGACCACACAGGCTCAGTTGATGAGACAGACTGAATGCCCAGAGAGGTTTCTGTCCCTTTGCGGACCAGGATAGGGATGTACAAGCCACCAGCTTTAAAGCGGACCAGTTGATGAATTTGGGCATATGTAGAGGAGCCCTAGTGGCAGGATGGCTGCTAGCCTCAAGGTTAGTAGTTTGAAACCACCAGTTGCTCCTCAGGAGAAAGAGGAGGCATTCTATGACTGTAAAGAGTGACAGGGTCAGAAACCCACAGAGGCAGCTTTATCATGTCCTATAGGGTCACTGGCTATCAGAGTGGAGTTTGATACACCTCTGAAGGACCACCACCCCAAGCAGACAGGGAACCCACAGAGGCAGCTTTATCATGTCCTATAGGGTCACTGGCTATCAGAGTGGAGTTTGATACACCTCTGAAGGACCACCACCCCAAGCAGACAGGGAACATTTCCACCAGCTCAGAGAGTTTCCCGTTCTCTTCTGCCATTCTTCTGCCCACCCTGACCCCCAAACACCAGCAAGTTTTCCTTGGCTATGTTGTGGTGGCAGCTACTGTTGACTTATGGTGACCTCCTTGGACAGCAAGATGGAACTGTTGTGATTCATAGGATTTTCTTTCATTACCTGGTTATTTGGACCTAGACAACCAGGCCTTTCTTATTACTCTTAGTCTGGCAGCTCTGTGAACATCTGTTCAGCATCCCAGCAACACCCTTGAAGTTCACGAGCCAGGAACCGAATGTAGGCCCTTGCATGGAAGGGAAGAATTTTCAGAAGCTTTGTGTAGGAATCCTTGGGAGTCAACAACATCTACCAAGGGTGACAGAAGGAGGTTTGGTTATGGTTGGGGGTCACCACAGCATGAGGAACTGTATGAAAGGGTCAGGGCATTAGGAAGGTGGAAAACCACTGAACTGGAAGATCGTTCCAGATTCATGGAGTCCCTGGAAGGGGAAAACAGTTAACGCACCGAGTTGCCAACAACTGGATCAGAGGAACATCAGAAGAAAGGTCTGGGGATCTTATTCCCCAAAAACAACATTGAAGACCCAGTTCTACTCTGGCATACACGGGGGTCAATGGGAGTCAGCATTCACTGGTTGATTTGGGATCATTTCTGTGGCCAATTGTCGTGACTAAACTCCTCTTTTCATTTTTTTTGGGCATCACTGCTCTCCGGCGGCGGTGGGAGTAGGAGGCCCAGCCCCACTGCTGGAATTGAACCTTCGTCCCAGTGGGCCGCAGTCCTGTGCACAACCACTATGCCACCGAGGCTCAGTCGACTAAACTCCTCTTAAGAAAACCTTGTATTTAACAGTTTTATTGAAAGATCACTTACAGGCTGTAAAGTTCATTCATATAAAGTGGTTCCAGGGGCTTTTAGCATATCGAGAGTTGTGCAACTATTATCCCAAGGGGGAGTTAAAAAGTAGCTTTAATAAAATAACGACATCAAAATGTAAACTTACAGCTTCGTGGCACATCTTCCATGTTGGTTTGTACCCTTCTCAAGGCAGTGTTTCTGTCTTTCTAGCCTTCCTGAGACTCACAGCAAACCTGGAGGAGAGGGCAGAACTGCTCCTTACCTGAGCAAAAAACCTAGGCTTCCTCAGAGTCGCCTTTGACTTGTTGACTGTGAATTTGTTTGTTCTTTTAAACCCTTCTTCAAGGAGCTCTGGTGGCTTAGTAGATTACACATTGGGCTCCTGCTCACGAGGGCGGCAGTTCAAAGTCCGCCGGCTTCTCTGTAGAAGAAAGATGAGGCTTTCTGCCCAGCTTGGTGAGGGAACCCTGAGTCAGAATCAACTCCATATTGGTGGTTTGGAATTCGGTAAGCCTTCCCTGAAGATACACCAACTCTTTACATGAAACGCCGACAGTCAGGCTCACTCAAAACTGTCCGTGAGCTTGGTGTGTGAGTGTAAGATGTAAAACCACGTTTCGAGATGAGACCTGGAGAAGCACCGAAACCCTGGCAGGAGATGGATCACTCATGCAGGAGGCCTGCTTGCTTATCCCTGTGCTCCCTGAGCCACAGGGCTGCACACCCCAGAAGAAGAACCAAGCAGGAAGACCAATGTGGCTTGGTCAGCAGTTGTTAAGGGGGAATTTACAAATGACAGAGAGTAAAATATAAATAAAGAAGCTGCAAACAAGAACGGGGAAAGAACGCCTACGGTTGCCCCCGACTCGGGGGATGAAATCTCTTTTAGTGAAACCGTTAGAATTTTTTCCCCCAGAGTACTTAAATGAGGACTCTAAGGAGGTGGAACTAGTGTGGGAGAGTGCATGACAGATTTAGATGAAACTGAAAGTTCAAATCCTTGTTAAGCAATCCCAATATACTGACATTCAAGCTGCACTATTAATAGAAGTGTCTTTGAAAAGCGTGGTTTGGTGCAACATATTTTTCCCTTCTTTATATATTTTTTTCTGACGGCGCAAACATGCTTCGGTCCACAGACTGGGTTAGAACTGTTTTCCTGCTTTTCAGGTTGTGTGATCTTGGGCAAATGCCTAGACCTTTTGCGTTTTTCAGCTTGCTTATCTCTAAGATGGGGATAATGAAAGGTCCTTCTTGGGAAACTGGAAATAATAAAGCATTTGGCTTTAGGCCCAACTCCAGAGGCATAGAGGAGCCAGGACTGGAAGACACCGGCAAGCCATGAGTGAGTAGAAACTATGATCAATGAAGAGGAGCCACCACTTTCTATACAACCCTCACTGGTCTTCAATACTGGATGCATTGTGGTCCAATCTCTCTCCTCTTTAAAAAGGAAAAAAAACACTTTTTTTGTGGTAAAATGAGTGACATTCTACAGGGCATATCAGTTTTGTATCCAACAATCCATATTCATATCATCAATTGCAATCCTACAATGAAACATCACCTATCCCACTTCCTCCTAGTGTTTCCTATTATCAGCCCTCCTCTTTTTCTTGCCCTTCTAGCTTATGTCCTTAAGTAAATACTTAAGTAAATTCTGCCCTGTGGACATCACGGGGTTGATTATTCTAAGGTGTGTGCACCTCACTAGTGGTGGTGTTCTTCTCATAAACCTGTTGGTGGGCGGAAGATTGAGACACAGAGGTGGTTTGTTTCCGACCTGAAGGTTGACTAAGGGTCAAGGTCTTGGCTCTACCAGGCTCAAGCCCTTTCCCAGGTGTGCTCTTTTTAATGGTTGCTGTAGTTAGCTGCCTGTTTTTCTCCTCCTCCACCCTATGACCAGGTGCCATTGAGTCAGTTCCAATCCATAGCACCCCAATCTGCAACCGAACAAAAACACTGCCCAGTCCTCCCACTCACCAGGTTCGATCCCATGGTTGCTGCCATGCTGTCAAACCATCTTGATGATGAGCCTGCATCTTACCAAACGAGATGTTCTTTTCCAGGGACTGGGATCTCCTGAGAGCATGTGAGATGAAGTCTCGCCATCTTTGCCGCCAACAAACCAGGAAGCTATTGGGGAACGGGGGCTCTTTCACCCCACAGAGGAGACAGATGGTGTTATTCCAGTGACTCCGGTGTCCCCTGCCACTATGGTCCTGAGCTCCTGAATCAAGCTTTCTACTTTTCAGCGCAGCGTATATACTCGAGGATAAGCTGAGTTTTTTCCTCAGCTCATTTTAATGTGCTTTTGGTGGTAAAACAAGGTGCCTCGGTGGATAGTTGGGTTGGTTAATACTCGAGGATATACGGTAACTGTACGTCTCCATATTGAGGTGTTTCCTCTGTTTTTATGTGCTGACAACTAATTCACATTATTCTTAAAATACTGAGCAAACCAAGCCAAGTAGGCCATATGTGGTCACAGCACACTGGTTTATTTCATTTACTTTGAAGACAAGGAGGATGAGAGAATTTAATTTAATGAAACTAATTTTTTTTAGGGGAAGGAAGGAGCTTTAGAGCTGATTGTGATGCTGTAAATACAACTCTTTTTTTTCCCCAATGATTTTATTGTTTTTTTATAGCTCTTATAACATTCAATACATCATTTGTATCAAGCATATTTGTACACATGTTGCCATATTCATTTTCAAATATTTTCTACTTGAGCCTTCAGTATAAGCTCCTCTTCCCCCCTCCTCTTCTTTATTTATAAATTCTTTTACTGAGGGCTCATACAACTCCCTATACAACTCTTTTTAGAAGTGGTTTAATTATGGAAGTGTATGATATGTGAATATATTAAGAAAATGACTATTTAAAAAATCATTTTATTGGGGGCTCACACAACTCTTAGCACAATGCACACATACAACTATTGTATGCAAAACACATTTATACCTCAAAACATTTTGTTTTCACTTAAGCCCATGGTATTAGCTTCTCCTATTTCCACTCCCTTCCCTTTCCCCCCTCCCTCATGAACCCTTGATTTATAAATTATTATTATTTAGTCATATCAAACACTGTCCGATGTCTCCCTTCCCTCACATTCCCGTTGTCCATACCCCAGGGAGATGGTGATCTGTACATTCTTATAATTGGGTCCCCCTTTCTACTGCACCCCTCCCCCCTCCATCCTCCTGGAGTCACCACTCTCCCCACTGGTCCTAAAGGGATCATCTGTCCTGCAGTCCAAGAAGGAAACCATATAGATCCATAGTTACCGTAGGTGCAGGAGGAAGAGCTTTTGCTTAGGGGGCACAGAGTTCATTTTAATGGTGGCGGAACCATTTGGAGAGGGAAATCAATAATGGTTATACAAAAGGAAGTATAATTCAATGACATTGAATTATACATGTAGAAGTTGAACTGGTCAATGTTTTTTTTTTTTTGCATATTTTTGTCAAAGTGGAAAAAAATACACGAGTACTGGGGGGAAAGAAAATGTCCTAAAATTGTTTGTGGTAAAGATTGTACACCTCTTCTTGATGTGATTCACCTATTGAATGATATGCTCTGTGGATGAAGAGCCCATAGACCTGTTTCAAAAAGAAGAAAAAATTGTTTTGAGAATGAAATGATTTTGACACTAGAAAGATATTCTGCTCCATTTTAGTTCTGGGCTTGGTTAGTTACGGAGAGATGCTGTGGCAGAAATGCAAAGACGCACCAGAAAGGGTTCCACCTGCATATGTTTGTCCCAAGCAAAACCTGATTCTGTGAGTCAGCGGATGAAGATTAAGTTCTCTCCATAACTCCCTTGTCTTAGTCTCATGAGGGGAGCTTCAAAGCAACAAGCAAACATTTTTTTGTGTGTGTGCTTCCTAAGGAACCTTGGTGGCATAGTGGTTATGCTTTGGGCTGTTAGCCGTAAGTCAGCAGTTCAAAGCCACCAGTCACTCCTCAGGAGAAAGACGAGGTTTTCTACTTCTGTAAAGAGTTACAATCTTGGAAACTTACAGGGGCAGGTCTATCAAACCCTACAGGATTGTCAAGAGTCCGTATTGACTTGATGGCTGTGAGTTTGGAGCTTGGTGTCCTTGGGGGTGGGTGGGTGGGGGAACAATTTTGAGATCTGAGTTAACATCCGATTTCTCACAAAACTCAAGTGGACATTTTCCTTAGTCACCGAAGCTTTCCCAGAAGTTCATGGAAGTGCTGTTTCACAACGGTTTTTAGATGGTCCATCAAACAGACCTCAAAGATGAGCCAAGAGGGTGAAGAGCACCAACCCCTGTACAGGAAGGAACTCTGGCTGAAGTGCAGAAGTTGGTGGAAGAAGACCCGAGAATGACCACCGATGAGACCACAACTGCAGTTGGAATCCCAAGGTTCAGCGTTCCTAGTTTCAGGTCTTGAGAGTAATCAAAGCATTGCATGAAGATGAGGTCTTTCACTATTCCACACCTTAAAACTTTCCCGGCTTCTCTCCCGGTGACCCAATGTACCAACCATTTCAGCAGTCCCACTTGTAACCCATGACACATCCGGGGCTGCTTCTAACTTACTTCTTGATGAGTACCTTTGAGTTGGTTCCGACCCATAGTGACTTCATATACAACAGAACCAAATGCTTTCGGGTCCTGTGTCCCCCTCACCTATATTCTTATGTTTGAGTTCATCGATGTAGCTACTGTGTCAATCTATTTCCTTGAGGACCTTCTTCTTTGTCACTGCCCAGACATTTTACCAAGCATGATACCGTTCTCCAGGGACTGGTCTCTTCAGACAACGTGTCCAAAGGACGTGATGGGAAGTCTTGCTATCCTTGCCTCTAAGGAGAGTGCTGGCCATCCTTCTTCCGTGACAGATTTGTTTGTCTGGCAGTCCATGATTCTTTCAAGTCTTCGCCAGCATCGTAATTCAAATACTTACTAGAACTGCTAAGGCAGACATACCACAGTTGGGCGGCTTTAACCAACAGGAATTTATTTTCTGACAGTTGAAGAAGCTACAAGTCTGTCTTCAAGGTGCCAGCGCAAGGTGTTTTCTGTCAGTGCCGGAGGGAGGTCCTTGTCTCTTTAAGCATCTGCTCTCGATGGATCGTATTTTTTGTTTTAAATACTTTTATTGGGAGCTTTTTGAGCTCTGCTAACAATCCATACACCCACTGTGTCAAGCACATTTGTACATATGTTGCCATCATCCTGTCTCCTTGAGCCTTTGGTATCAGCTCATTTTTTCCTTCCCTCTCTTCCTCCTTAACCCTTGATAATTTATACATTAATATTATTTTTATATTCATATTTCATGTTTATCTCTCTTTATCCATATTTCTTTTGTTTGTCCCTCTTGGTGGGAAGCAGTTATATGCCAATCATTGTGATTGGTCCTCTCTTTCTCTCCCCACTATCCCTCTACCTTCATGGTATTGCTACTCCCATTATTGTTACTGCGGGGTTTATCTATCCTGTATTCCTTGTGTTAAGAGCTCTTATTTTTACCTGTGTACATGCTCTGGTCTAGCAGGATTTGTAAGGTGGAATTGGAGTCATGGTAGTTGCTGGGGGTGGGTGGGTGGAGGAGCATGAAAGAACTAGTGAATGTTGTATGTTTCATCAGTGCTACACTGCACGCTAGCCGGCTCGTCCCTTCCTTGTGACCCTTCTGTGAGGGCATGTCCAGATGTCTATAGATGGGCTTTGGGTTTCCATGCTGCTCTCCCCCTCATTCACATCAATAGGATTTGTGTTCTGGGTCTTTGATACCTGGTACCTGATCCTGTTGACACCTCATGATCACACAAACTGGTGTGCTTCTTCCATGTGGACTTTGTTGTTTCCCTGTTTGCTGGGAAAATACACTTATGTATTTTCAAGGCTTTAAGACCCCAGATGCTATAGCTTTTGATAGTTGGTCACCACCAGCTTTCTTCACCACATTTCCTTATGCATCATTTTGTCTTCAGTGATTCTATCAGGAAGGTGAGCATCACAGAATGCCAGGCTAATAGAACAAAGTGTTCTTGCACTGAGGGAGGACTTGAGTAGAGGTCCATTGTCTGTACCTTAATATTTAACATACATGTATATATATTTGTGTCTCTATCATTATATATAAATATAGTTACATAGGTACACGTTTGAATTTACACCTCTATAAATGTCCTTGGCCTCCTAGTTCTTTCCTCTATTTCCTTTTACTTTCTGCTTGTCCCACTGTCTTGTTCAACCTTCATTTGTGTTTCATTAATTCCTCTTTGCACTTGATCAAGCATTAATTCCTACATTGCACTTGATCAAGCCCCAACGGGCATCCTATGCCTACCTTACCATCAATCTTAGATCACTTGTTTGTCCCTGGGGTTGTTGGCTTCCCCCTTCCTATCCACTGCTCCCCCTCTTCTTCCCCTAGAGCTGTCAGTCCCATTGTTTTCTCCTGGAGATTGTTTATCCTGCCTGTTTTCTCTGGATAGACAGGCTGTATCATAATTTAAGGAGTCCTGGGGATGTAGTGGTTATACCTCATGCTTGATAAAATAGTTGTTCTTATCAGGTGCCACGAAGTTGGTTCCAACCCATAATAACTTTTTGCACAACAGAAAGAAACCCTGCCACGTCCTGGGCCATCCTCACAGTTGTCCCTATGCTTGACCCCACTCTCGAGTCACTCCATCTCTTTGAGGGCTCTCCTCTCCTTCTCTGCCCTTCCACTTTACACAAACTGATATCCTTCTCCAGGGACAGGTCTCTCATGACCACATGTCTTAAGTATGTAAGACAAAGTCTCACCATCTTTTTCTTTTTTTGGGGCATCACTGCTCTCCGGTGGTGGGAGTAGGAGGTCCAGCCCCACTGCTGGAATTGAACCTCCATCCCAGTGGGCCGCAGTCCCAGGCACAACCACTATGCCACCGGGGCTCAGGCCTAAAGTCTCACCATCTTTTCCTCTCAGGAGCCCTCTGGCCAGACTTCTTCCAAGACAGATTGGTTTGTCTTTTTGGAAGTCCATGGTCCTTTAATATTCTTTCCAGCACCACAATTCAGATGAACGATTCTTTTTCAGTTTTCTCTACTTTATGTCCAACTTTCACAAGCATATGAGGCAGTTGAAAACATCACGGCTTGGGTCAGGCTCACTTTAGTCCTCAAAGTAACAGTCTTGCCTTTCCATACTCTAAAGAGGGTGTGTGCAGCAGATTTGCCGAAGGCAACACATCCTTGGGTCTCTTGACTGCTGCTCCCATGAGCAGTGATTGTGGATTCAAGCAAGACAAAGTCCTTGACAACGTCCATCCTTTCTCCATTTGTCAGGATGGTACCTATTGGTCCATTGTGAGGACTTGGTCTGCTTTACATTGAGTCATAATCGGTCCTAAAGGCTATAGTCCTTGATCTTCATCAGCATGTACCTCCAGTCCTTCTCGTTTCAGCAAGCAAGGTTGTGTCATAACCTTTCCTTCGATCTCGATGCCACATTCTTCTTCATGTCAGCCAGTTCTTTGATGGTTTTCTCAGCATCCCGATTGAATCAGTGTGGTGAGAGATCCATCGCACACTTTTCCCGATTTTAAACCATGCAACCTCCCCTTGTTCCATTGGCATAACTGCCTCACGATCCGTGTTCTCCTTCCTCGGGAGCCCAACGACATGTTCCGGAATTCCTATTCTTCTCAAGGTTTGTTATGAGCTGCACACCGGAATGCCTTTGCGCAGTCAGTAAAACACCCGCAAACATCTTTCTGGTGTTCTCTGCTTTCAGCCAAGAGCCATCTGATGTCAGCAATGATCTCCCTTGTTCCATATCCTCTTCTGAATCCAAGCTGAACCTTTGGCAGTTCCCTGTCAAAGGACTGCTGCCAGGGTGGTGGGGTGATCATCAGCAAATGTTACTGGCATGTGATATCAGTGATAATGTTCTATAGTTTGAGCAAAATAGAGGGGCAGCCAGAGACAGGAAGGCTCTCAGTGAGATGCATGGACACAGTGGCTGTGTGTCCATTGAGCACAGGAGCAATGGTGAGGAGACTCTGTTAAACACAGAGTCACTACAAGTCGGGACAGACACAAGGCCACCCAAGAGTAACAACAACAATGTACTGCACACTTCTCATAAGGATTCCACTTTATTTGGGCCACGCAGAGGTCAATAAACTGGTTGGAAGCCTTTCTGGTTTCCTCTGAGCCACTGATGAAAAACTCCACTTTTCAGAAGAAGACAAACTAGATGCCTGGGATTCCATAAAAATTGGACATTTATGTGTATCAAAAGATTTCACTGGAAGAGTAAAAAGAGAGGCTACACAGTGGGGGGAAAAATCTTTGGCAGTGACATATCAGAAGAGGGACTGATCTCTAAGATTTATAGAAAACATCACTGCAACAAGAAAAAGTCCAGAAACAGAATAAAAAGATGAGCAGGTTTAATCCATGACACAAGTGCACTATCAAGCAGAATGAAAAGCACACACAGATGGCAGAAGACAGAATAGATGACTGTGACCTTTGGAAAATAAGAAACTACCGGCATCAAAAGATCTCACCAAATTGTAAAGAGAGAATCTGCTGGCTGGGTGGAAGTGGGGTAGGGGATGGGAGGGATGGCAACCTCACTGACCCATAGTGCCGCAGGGGACAGCACTGGAGACAGTGTGGAAAGTGTGCCTGGTCTGAAACACCTCTCCCCTTTACTGGGGTGAAACATGAAGGGAGCACAAGAGAGCGGCAAGGGAGGCGAAGCAATGAAGTCCCCATGGAATTCCCCAAACAGGCTTCAGACGCAGAGGCCAAGGCTTGGCATCTTACCAGGGTCAATCAGAAAACAAACATAAGCGTCAGCAGACAAACCTGGAACTATTTATAGGCCCTTCCTTCCTTCCTTCCCTCCTTCCTCTTCATGTCTCTCTATATAAGATAGGCAAGATAAACAATCCTGTTAAGAAAACAACAGGACCAGTAGTTCTGAGGGGGTAGGGGAGAAAGGGAGGTGGGGGAAAGGGAAGGGGAAACCAACAAACCCAGGGACGGGGGAACAACAAGAGATCTAAAACTGATGGCAAGGAGGGTATAGAATGCCCGGTGGGGTTGGATCAAGTGCAGTGTAACTGAGGAGAATTACTGAGAGCCTAATGAGGGTCGAACATGATAGTGGGATTGGAGGAAAGAAAAAGGCAATAGAGGAAAGAACTAAGAGGTAAAAGACATTTAGAAAGGTATAAATATAGCCATGTATATAAACATATTAATATATAATGATAGGGATATAGGTCTAGATACATATTTTATATGTTAAATATTAAGGTAGCAGGGGACACTGGGACTCTACCCAGGTCCTCCCTCAATGCAAGAACATTTTTTTCTAATAACCTGACAATCTGTGATGCTTACCTTCCTGACACAATTGCTAAAGACAAAATGGGTACATAAGGAAATGTGGTGAAGAAAGCTGATGGTGGCCGGCTAGTACAAGAGATAATGTCTGGGGTCTTAAAGGCTTTAAGTTAAACAAGGGGTCATCTAGCAGGGAAGCAACAAAGTCCTCATGGAAGAAGCACCTACGTGATCACAGGGCGTTGACAGAATCAGGTCTCAGAAAAACCAAAACAATCACATTGATGTGAATGCGGGAGGTGGAGTGGAGACCCAAAGCCCATCTGTAGACAAGTGAACATTTCCTCACAGAAGGGTCACAAGGAAGGGATGAGCCAGCCAGAGTGCAGTATCATTTTCTAAGTTCTTTAATGCTACATCTCCCCCTTCTTCCCACACTCTCACAACCCCAGTTCTACCTTTACATCTGGCTAGTCCAGAGCATGTACACTGATCCAGAAAAGAGCTCTTGACAGATAAACCCTTCAGGAACAATAATAGGAGTAGTGAAACTACGAGGG
>PVJH01030153.1:0-25144 GCA_004026705.1 Nesogale talazaci
GATCTGCTCGTGCTTCGCCATGGCCCCGGAGGCGGACGCCATCGGAGAGGAGTGCAGGACGGGGACGCGCCCGCGGCAGCGGTTTGCTGGTGGGGGCGGGGGACGGCGGCGGACGACGGAGGGAGCCCAGCTGCGGACCAGTTCGAAGGCTGCGCCAGGCTCACGGAGAGCAGCTCGCTTTCACCCTCTGCTGTGTCGCCCGGTTGCCAGGTGGGTCAGCAGCTCTGGGTCTCACAACTGACTCAACCCCACACCCGCCGCCCGGGCCGCGCGCGCTGCGAGCCTCGGTGTCCACGTGACGCCTCTGCGTGCCTCCGTGCGCGTCCTCGCGCGGGGTCCTATCGCCTTGTCGGTCGGGATTCCAGGCCTAGCGCGGCGAGATGCTAATGCGCCTGCGCGTTCCCAGCGTAGTTGCAAACCCAGCTGTCAAGGGAACCCAGTGTGGATTTGGGCGGGGCTCAGCTTCATGGGAAGAGCCCCAGAAGGCAGCAGAGGACATGCTTTTGCGTGTTTAGTTCCGAATATGAAACAATAAAACCTGATGTGGAAGAGTATCGATGTTTTCCCAGTGTTTCCACTTGGAAGTTGCCAATGTGAGGAGAAAGTTGCAGTCGTTAGTCACACTTGCACTACAATTCCCAGCATGTCCCAGTCAGTTCTGAGGTCCTGGAAGGGGCTCGTCTTTTGCAGCTTTTACGCGGTGCATGCTGGGATCTGTAGTAGAGGCCACTTGTGGCGGGAAGGAGATTGAATGCTGACTGGGACTTCAACACGCTCACGGTGCCGCAGTTATGCTAAAAAGGAAAAATAAAAATGGGAAATGACTCGAGGATGGCTATGTAGTAAAATAAAAATACATACCCTTTAAAGCAGGCCTGGCTTCAACAGAAAGCACTCTAAAATTACTCATCTATTGTTAAGTACAACCTCTTCTGCTTACTAAAGTATATCCAGGGATGCAAAATCAGATGAGAAAACACTGCGGTCCACAGGGTTGGTGGTTCATATCCAGCAATAGCTCTCCAGGAGCAAGGCTGGGCCTCCTTCTCCCACCAGGGCAGTGATGCCCACAAGAAAAAAACAGATGAGAAAACACAGCTCATTTAAGAACAAACCCATTGTTCAGAAACTCGAACAAGTTATCCTCCATCAACCTAGAAATAAAGGTTAAAATTTTACAATACTGCATTCAGTTACTGTGGTTTTACTCTATAGTTTTGATTAAGTTACAAAGGTATTGGTCAAAAAAGTGTTGTGAAAAATTAAGAAAAATTATTTTTAAATTCAAAAATTTTCAGTCATTATTTTTTCTTGACATATCCCCTATCAAATGTATATACTTCTGGAGGTAGTGTTTCCATCTCTACCTTTTTGCACAAGAATTCTGCCCTCTAATTTAAAATATATTTTATTCTTTAACCAATATTTATTTAATTAAAGCACCCAATATACAGTTATCAAGTAATCAAGAATAATTACCAGTAATTATTTTTATCAGCTATACAAGTTCATAAACCTTAAGTTAAAAATGAATTATTATATTGTAATTTTTTGATGCATCTCTTGCTTTTTCTTAAAGAAGATTTACATATAATTCATGTATCATACAATTTGGTAGCTCAGTCATATTAAGAAGAGCTGCATGTTCAGTCATCACCAGAATCAGTTACACAACGTTTTCTTCTTTCTCAAACTTGTTACCTCACCATTTTCCCACCCCCATTCCACCATGCTCCTAGGTAACTATTAACCCAGTTACTGTCTCTATAGATTTATCTATCCTGGATTTGTTGTACAGAAAATCATATAACGTAAAACAAATAATCAGTAAAAGGAAATAAATGACAAAATGGAAGACAGGAAAACCTCAATCAAAAAGAAAACAAAATACCGAAACTTTAAAGTGCCATTGAGTCCGTTCCTAACCACAGAGACCCTCTGCAGAGAGAAGCAACAGAAGGCCCAGCTGCTACACCATCTTCACAATTGTTCCTGTACCTGAGCCCATTGTGGCAGTCATGGTGTCCATTCATCTCCTTGGGCGTCTTCTTTTTCACCGCCCCTGCCCCTCCATTTTATCTTTCTCCAGGGTCTGGTGTCTCCTGACAATATGTCCAAAGTATGTAGTCTTCTCATCCTTGCCTCCGAGGAGCACTCTGGCTGTCCTTCTTTCAAGACAGATTTGTTTGGTCTTTTAACAGTCCAGGTGGCTTTTAATATCATGACACTTTTAATATTCTTCCACACCACAATTCAAATGTATTGGTTTTTCTTAGGGCTTCCTTATTCAATGTCTAACTTTCACATGCATGTGATGCAACGAAAAATACCATGACTTTGGTCGGTCATACTTAGTCATCAAAGTAACACCTTTGCTTTTCAAACTCTAAAGCTTTTTTGTACAGAAGATTTACCAAATACACCTGTTCTTTTCATCTCTTTGGGGGGGGGGTTTACTAAATCATTTTATTGGGGACTCACACAACTCTTATCACAATCACTACATCCATCAATTGTATGCAGCCTACATTTGCATATTTGTTGCCATCATCATTCTCTAAACATCTTTCTTCTACTTAGGCCCCCGGTATCAGTATCAGTTCCCCATATTTTCCCTCCCTCCCCATGAGCTCTCCTTCATCTTTTGATCTCTTGAAAGCTGCTTCCATGAGCATTAACTGTGGATCCAAACAAGGCAAAATTCTTGACAACTTCGACTTTTTCTCCATTTCTCAGGATGTTGACTGTTGGCTCATTTGTAAGGATTTTGGTTTCCTTTCAATGAGTCAGCATCCATACTGAAGACTGCAGTCCTTGATCTTCATCAACAAGTCCTTCAAGTCTTTTTCACTTTCAGCAAGCAAAGTGTTATCATATGCATATCTGAGGTGGTTAAGAGACCTTCCTCCTTTCCTGATTCCACACGCTTCTTCATATAAGCCAGCATCTCTGATGATTTGCTCAGCAGACACATCCAATAAGTATGGTGAGAGGCTCCAAACCTGTCACACGTCTTCCTGATTGTAAGCAATGCAGTAGTCCCTTGTTCTGTTTCCACAGCTGCCTTTTTGATCCATGTACATGTTCAACATAAGCACAATGAAATGTGCTGGAATTCTCATTCTTCTCAAGGTTATCTATAGTTTCTTATGATCCATGCACTCGAATGCCTTGAATAAGTCAAGAAAACACAAGAGTAAAATCTTTCTAGTATTCTCTGCTTTCTGCCAAGATCCATCTGACATCAGCAATGATATGCCTTGTTCCCCATTGACTCCAGAATTCATCCTGAATCTCTTAATGCTAGGCCCCTATCAATGTACTACTGCACGATCTTGCTGGATGATCTCGAATAAAATTTTGTTTTCATGTAATATCAATGATATTATTCTATAATTTAAGTACTTATCGAGTCACCTTTCTTTGGAATGGATACAAATATGGATCTCTTCAGTCACTTGGTCAAATAGCTATCTTATACATTTTCTGACATAGATGAGTAAGTGCTTATAGTGCTTCATCAGCTTGTTGATAGTCTGTCAATTCCCGGGGGCTTGTTTTTGGCTAATACTTTCAGTGTAGCTTGAACCTCTTCCTTTGGCACCATTGGCTTTTGCTTATATGCTACCTACTGAAATGGTGGAAGTCAACTGTTTTTTCTAAACCCATTTTGGTAGATAAATTTCCTGCTTCATTCAACATTTTGTGCGTAGGATCATTCAAGATTATAACTGGAGCTTTGAATATTTTCCCAGTTCTTTCAGTTGAAGATATACTGAACAATGTTCTTCTCACTTGGTTTTCTAATTCTAAGTTTTTATATATTTCATTATAATATTTGACTGTGTCCTTGAGCTGCCCTTTAAAATTTCCTATGAAGCTCGGTGACTTCATCATTTTCTTATTTGCTAAGGCTTTTTTTTTTTTCACTTGCTGAGATTCAGAGAAAGTTACAGAGTTTCATATGACATCCACTTTGATCTTTTCTTTCCTGTATTTTTAATGGCTTTTTGCTTTGGCTATAAGGGATGTTATTGATGTCTTCCCACGGCTCATCAGGTCTTATGTTATTAGTGTTCAGTGTATCAAATCTGTTCTTGAGATCTTCTGGAAATTCAGGTGGAATAGACTCAGAGCTGTATTTGGGCACCAGTGGACTTCTTTTCACTTTCTTCAGCTTTAATCTGAGCTTACATATAAGCAATTGATTGTTCTACAATAGCCCTGGCCTGGTTTTAACTGCTCATAATTGAGCTTCTCCATCTTTGCTTCCCGCAGATGTAGCAAATTTGATTTCTGTGTATACCATCTTGGGAAGTCCATGGGTATTATTTTGTGTTATTTTAAAAAGGCATTTGCTATAAGCAAGTCATTGATCTTGCAAAACTCTCTCATGTGATCTCCAGCTTTGTCTCTATGAACCAGTTCATATTTTCCAACTAATGTGCCTTCTTGTTGTATTCCAATCGCCAATAATTATCAATTTATATTGATTGCATATTTGATCAATTTCAGACTGGAATCATTAGTATAATTCAATTTTCCACCACTAGCCTTTCCGGTTGGTGCATAAATCTGAGTAATATTTGTATTGGTTGGGTTGCTTCTTTTTGGGGGGGGGGCAATCACTGCTCTCCGGTGGTGGGAGTAGGAGGCCCAGCCCCACTGCTGGAATTGAACCTCCGTCCCAGTGGGCCACAGTCCCGCGCACAACCACTATGCCACTGGGGCTCAGCCCGGTTGGATTACTTTTAAGGCAGATATATCACAGATAGCATTGTACTTCAAGATTGATTTTGAAATGTCCTTTTCTGACAACGAATGCAACTCTATTTCATTTTATTATTTCTGGCATTGTATATCATATAATTTTCTGATTCAAAGTGGCCAATACCAGTTCATTTCCACTCACCTGGGATTATGCATTCTATTTTGTTTTGCCCAATTCAAATGTTCCTAGATTCATACTTTGCAAATTCCAAGTCCCTATCATTAGTAGATTTTTGTAACTTTCCTTTTTAACTCGAATTGTGTCTTTACAACAAATGAAGATCCTGAAGGTTCTACTCCTTAGGTTTTCTACATTCATGTTACCACGGTTAATTTATTCTGAAAAAGTAGCTCCTCAGTCATATTTCAAATGCTCTCCAACCTGAGAGGCCATTCCTCTGGCACAATGTCTGACAATATTCTGCTTCCATTCATAAGACTTTTAGTCTCTGACAACATTTCAGACCTATGCAAAAGGTCTTCGGTGGCTCCTTTCTCTGTAGTGGGCAGCCAGTTCCTTCTTCATTGTCTGTTCTTAGTGTGGAAGCGCCACTGAAACTTGTCCATTTTTTATGGCTGCTGTCATTTGAAATACGAGTGATATAGCTTCCAGCATCACAGCAATATGCAAGCCACCACAGTATGATAAACTGACAGATACTAACAGAAAAAAAGGGTCACAATGGAAGATCAAGTGATAAGGTGTTACATTTTAACCTAACTACTTCTGTCATAATCATATACTTCTCTGATAGCAAGACTATTAAGATCCCTGTACTATGGTAAGAGGAGATTGACTAAGTCTTAATCACATTGGGTCCCTACAAATGGATTTTAGGCTTCTACTGTCATCCATAGCATTTTGCACACTGGGTGTTCGCAATTTAAGCTTTGATACCATTCCATCCTCTAGATTTGTAAGTTAGTATTTCTAATCATTTGATCACATGTGCTGGCGTGCTTCTTCCATGTAGACTCAGTTGATGCCTCACTTAAATGGCTGCTTGTTTTAAGACTAGCGTTTAAGACCCCAAATGCTATTCTTCTTCTCCTTTTTTTCCCCATGGTTTGTGTAGCCAAACTTTTTGTTTTTTGTTGTTTTGTTTTGGGGGCATCACTGTCCTCTGGTGGTCGTGGAGCTACCCAGCGCTGCTCCTGAGAGCCGCCGCTGGATTTGAACCGCCAAGCCCGCGGGCCGCAGTCCCGCACTCAACCACTTATGCCACCGGGGCTCAGCCCCTTGGCCAAACTTTTTAATTAGTATTCTGTACTTGTTTAACACACATTTTAAATGGTCTCGTTGGGAAAGGAAAAGGAAAAGGGGGAGGATCTTTTAAATTCTCAACAAACTGTCAGAAAGGCAACATATTGGCCAGCAGTATCCTTTTTTTTTTTTTTGTCGGGGGGCGGGGGCATCACTGCCCTTGGTGGTAGTGGGAGCTACCCAGCGCTGCTCCTGAGAGCTGCCAGTGGATTTGAACCACCAAGTCCGTGGGCCACAGTCCCGCACTCAACCACTTACACCACCGGGGCTCAGCCGGCATTATCCTTTTGTGTGGGGTTTACTGAGTAAATAACACTTTATTTAAGTAAGCATCTGATATCAGGTTCTTAATCCAGGGAACATTTACTAGGAAGAATCAAATAGGAAAAGACGTTCAGGGACACTTATGAGAATTACAACACTAAAACACAAATCAAGTCTTAAATTTAACATTTGCATGTTGAAAGCAATGTCATTAAATCAAATAAAATTAAACAGATATTACTTTTATCTCACAAGAACCTAAAAAATTATGGAAAAGAACTTAAAACAAGAGAAAAATTTAAAGGAGCATAATTTTTCCATAACAATCTTTCAGTTATGACAGAATGTTTCCATTTTTGCTTGTCTCTCTTTTAAAAGTTTTATTGGCACTTCCTCTACATATCATGGAATTCCATAGCTCAATCATATTAAGAAGAGTTGTACAATCATTACCACAGTCAATTTTAGAACACTTTCATTTTCACTTCTTTTTAAAAAATCATTTTATTGGAGACTCATACAACTCTTTGAGAATGATGAGGGCAACAAATGTACAAATGTGGTTGACATACAATGGATGTATATATGGATTGTGGTAACAGTTGTTTGTTTCTTTGACCAGGGATTTTGGTCCAAAGTTGTATTTGTTTTTGGCATCTGCTTTCTGCCTCCCCCTCTATCAGATAGGCTTCCAACTTGTGACACCATCTCTTTGTTCTCCGTGACTTGAAATGCTGTAGGAATCATATGAAGGAAGATACCCCCCTCTCCTTACAAGGGGTAAGCCCTGCTTCTTGTCTTCCAACCGGATCACAAGCTCTTGAGTAAAGATCACTTCGGCTGTTGGAAAACTGTCTCAACTTCTACTGTTTCTGACCCAGGAGCTGCTGTCATCAAAACAGCAACTGCTTCCACCCTAAGGTGCAGGGGCCTTCCTATTGGTGGAGCATTAAGCGAGTTACCATAACTCTCATAGGAATCTCCATTTGGATGGCCTGAATAGTCAGACCCATGACCTTATCCTCTCTATCATGATAGCCTCTGGATGGATAGTCATCATGTGAACTGGATTGATCATAATCACAATATGCATAATCTTTTGGTGGTGGTGCATAATCTCTTACAGCTTGAGAATCTCTGCTTGAACAACTGTTTTTAGTACAATATCTATCATCTCTCAAGTATAAATAGAGACTCTGCAGAAGGGCAGGTGTTCCCTTTGTAGTAGGCCTCTGTCACTACCTCTTCCACTTAATATAGGACCTCTTCCTCCCATTCCACTGCTTCTGTGGACTGGTCTAGATCTTGCAGGAGGTGGCTCTCCACTTTGTGCTGGAGGGCTTCTTTTTACTGGGAGTGGTCCCCTGAAAGAACTCCTATCAAAAATCGTGGACTAACTACTATCACCCATCTTCTACCCACATGAAGATGGTTCCCCTGGTTCCTTCACTGCCTCCTCTTCCATCTAGAAGACCTCTTGGAGGTAGTGGGGTCCATGCCTACCATTCTCAAATGATGGTTTAGTGGTTGTTCAACCTTGATGGCTTTTCCATCTAAGAACTTACCATTCATTTATCTGACAGCATCTTTAGCATCTGCTGGACTTTCGGCGGTGACAAAAGCAAATCTGGATTTGTTGTTTCTTGGTGTTTTATCAGGAGTATTGCCACACTTGGTCTGTATTTGCCAAATAATACTTCAAGGACCTTCTCATTTGTTTCTGTATTGAGCCCTCTGGTGAAGAGTTTTCCTAGGCCAACCAGTTTCAGCCATTTTCCCCAGCAATGAATTTTAGCGACTTGACTACTGTTGTATGACCCTGTCAATCCTGCAAGATCCATTATAAGGGTCTTTGTAGCGACTGCACCATGACCAGCCACCAGGTGTAAGAGCAGAAGAGGGAAGCCTAGCAGTACTGTACATGGAAGGTGAGCAAAGGAAACAGTAAACCCTATACTGCCCACAAGCAAGATGATAGGTCCTGAATCCCAGATGCTAGTCTTTTTGGTAGCTGGATATCATCAGATATTTTCACCACACATTGCTAGAGCACCAATATCTTCAGTGATCTCTTCATAAGGCAAGTATTGAGTAGGGTCTGTCATAAGAACTAATTGTCTTAGATTGGATCTAGAATTAAGTGTGGGGCTGAGCCCTGGTGGCATCAGTGGTTGAGTGTGGGACTGCAGCCCGCGGCCTTGGCCGTTCAAATCCAGCGGCTGCTGTCTGGAGCAGCGCTGGGTAGCTCCCATGACCACCAGAGGGCAGTGATGCGCCCTCTCAAAGAATTAAGTGTGATCCCACAATCCATTCATATATCTATGGTATATATATATATATATATATATATATATATATATATATGTCTCTGGTTCATACTAGAGACATATTAACATTTTATAATAGAGAACATTATAAATCATCCCCATGGAGCATAAAGTATCTCTAATTTAGCCAATGATAGGGAATTTAAAGTTGAGAGGAGGAAATAGTACACATTTAGACTAACTTTGGAAATATGTGAGTTGTTGAATTATATGGATAAACAGCCTAAATGAGCAATGAGGGTTAAGGTCAAGGCAAATCTTGCACCAACACTCATTTTTCAAAGGCATGGGCAGAACCATGCCTGCCAGGCCAACACATGTTTTGGAAAAGCAGAGTGAACATGAAAATAGTAAATATTTAGTAGTCCTGGACCACCCGTCATTGTGCACCCTCAAAACAAGAAATCTAAACCAAAGTCCAACAGTCACCAATTCCATAACCGTGGGATAGTGGTCTTCTGTTCCTCACACGCAGGTGTTTCTGCCTTAAATCCAAGGGCTTATGCCAGTTCCTTACATCTGCTACAGGTGCCTTTAACATGCAGCCTCGTTCACTTTGTGGTGTTTCCAAATTGGATCTTTGTGTGACCTATAAAAGACGTCGAGTGCCTTGAAAAGACAGAATCTAAAATCCCAGTTGTCCATAGCACACTACCTGGGTCATCAAGAGCTGGAAAGAAACTAGATCAAAAGTTTCCAATTAGGAACATAATACCTGGAAATTTTTTCCCTTTGGGTTCTATGTACGTGTTGTGAAACATTTACTTTCCCCTTAGCAGCAGGTCACTCCACCTGGCGTACTCACCAATAGATGTGTAGTCACCTTTTTCTGAGACAGACATGTGACCCCCCTTTTCCCTGCTCCCCCAATACTATGGATTTGAATTTCCAGTAACGTTGGCTAGCCACTCTTACAGGAGTGTCAGTGGATTTTAGGACACCATAGAATGTTGTTATATGGTAGCAACAAATAGGTCTTCTGCTCTCCCTCCCTCTTGCAAAACTGACACCAGTGATTTGTGGCCTCTTGCCTCAAAGTAGTTTTAAAGAATTACAAATACATAATGGAATATTATGCATCAATAAAAAACAATGGCAGCTCCCTTAAATGCCATAAAACAGACAAATCCGAGAATATGCTTGGCAAACTTAGTCAATCTTATAACGATAAATATTTGTAACACCATTCTTATAAAGAAAAAGAAACTTAGGTTTTGCACCAAAAGATAGGACTTTGAAGACTACCAGGATGTCAGGGGTACATGCATGAATAGAGGGTGTGAGGGGTAGGAAATTATAGAAGAAGGGAGGATGAAAGGGAAGGAAAAAAGAGAACCACATTTATGAAGGGCTTAACAAGATGTTATTGATTTCACTTGTCAAGATCATCTGTGTAACTATATACAACATGCTTCTTTAGGACTTAACTAAATAAAGGAGAGTGAAGGCTCACAGCCTTAAAACACACCAACAAACAGAAGCCTACCAGAGTTCTTAGCCTTCAGAGTTAAATATTCCTCTGAATAGCTAAAAAAAAAAAAAGTGGCAAAGTAAAACAAACAGATTGAGTATTTACTGACATACAAGTTCATTTTAAACATATGAAAGGGAAAAAAGATGTTGAAGTTAAGGGTGTAGTATATGGCGTATGGGCACTAGACAGGCTCACTGCCTTATTGCTTGGGGGACCAGATTAGAGATTTGCGTAATCTGTGAGCAGAAGCTTGCCTTTGTCTTAGTGTTTATCGTTATAACAGTGGACTCAGACCCTTTTGGCTTTTTGTGATTGACTAACTTCACTCAGCATAATGGTTTCCAGATCCATCCATGTCATGAGGGGTTTCATTGTTTCATCTTTTTTTTTAATTAAAAGATCATTCTATTGGGGGCTCTTACAGCTTTTATAACAATCCATACATCAATTATATCAAGCATCTTTGTACCTATGTTACCATTATTATTTTTTAAACTTTATTTTCTATTTGAGCTGTGGTATCAGCTCCTCTTTTTCCATCCCTTCCCACCTCCACCTTTGCGACTTTTTAATAGATGATAAATTATTAATTTCATATCTTACACCAACCACTGTGCCCTTCCCTCACAGTTTCTATTGTTCATCCTCCCTGGGGGTGGGGGCATTGTGGTTATGTGTTGATCATTGCAATTGTTCCCCCTTCCTCCCTCCCTCTCACCATCTCTCCCCTACCTTTCTGGTACTGACATTCCCAGTCCTATTCCTGTATTCCATGTGTCATTAGCTCTTATCTCTCTCTTTTTTAAAAATATCATTTTACTGGGAGCTCATGAAACTCTTATCATGATTCATCCATCCATCCATTGTGCCATTTTAATAATTTTATTGGGGGCTCATACAACTCATCATGATCCATCCATCCATCAATTGTGTCAAGCACATTTTAAAATTTTTATCATCATTCTCAAAATGGATTTTCTCTTTAAAATAATATTTGTGTGTGTGTGTGTGTGTGTGTGTGTGTGTGTGTGTGTGGCATCACTGCCCTGGTGGGAGTAGGAAGCCCAGTCTTGCTCCTTGATTTGAACTATCAACCCTCTGGGCCGCAGTCCCACACACAACCACTAGGCCACCAGGGCTCAGCCCTCTATAAAATAATATTGTCTAAAAATAGCAAGTTTCACTTTTTCTTTGCTCAACTGTATTCCCTAGATTTCTTTATGTTGTTTAATGGTTCAGGCTCTGACTTCCAACACCATGTTGAATATGACTCATGATAGGGGCATCCTTGTCTAATTTTCTTCCTCAGGAGAAATGCTTATTTCACCCCACTGCTGGCTATTGTATTTTCACGAATGGCCTTTATTAAGCTAAGGAACCTCCCTTCTATTTCTGTGTTATCGAGTGTTTATTTTTGTATCACAAATGAGTGTTAAATATTGCCAAATTCTTTTTCAGCATTTATTGATATGATTATATGGTTCCTAATCTTTGTCTTATTAATGTAGTATTTTACATTCATTGTGTCTTGAATTTTGAACTATCTTTTTATCCATGGTATGAATTCCACTTGATCTGGATACATTTTTTGTTTTTGTTTTGTGCACGTTTGTTATTGTATTCTGTGAGCCAGAATTTTTTGTTTCTATGCTTGTGAGGGATATTTATCTATAGATTTGTCTTTGTTGGGGTTTGACTGCATTTTGGTATCAAAGTTATGCTTGCTTCATAAAATGAGCTTAGAAGTTTGTTGTCCATTTCTGAAGTCTAAAACAGTCTGTGGAGTTGGTGACAGCCCACCACTGAATACCTAGAATAATTCTCCTTTGAAGCAATATAGTCCTGTATTTTTATTGGCTGAAAATTTCTTGATGATCTTCTCTATTTTTTCTTTTGTTATAAGCCTGTTAAGGTTTTCTGCTTTCGTGTGTGATAATTTGGGAAAATATTATACTTATAGGTATTTGTCCATTTATTCTAGAATATCAATCTTGCTTGAGTGCACTCTTTCCATAGTTATGTGTTATTATTCCTTTTATCCCATTTAAATATGTTGAGATTTTGGCCTTTTCATCTTGAATTGTATTTCCCCCCTCAGTAATTTATGATTATTATTATTATTAATGAACCATTCTATTGGGGGCTCTTACAACTTTATAACAATCCATACATCAATTGTATTAAACATATTTGTACATATGTTGCCATCATTATTTTGAAAACATTTTCTTTCTTCCTGAGTCATTGGTATCAGCTTCCTCTTTCTAATATTTACCTCATTTCATCCCTTTCCTTTGTTAAGTTTTGCAGTGGTTTGTCAATTCTGTTAATCCTTCGAAGAAGCAACTTATTGCTGATATTTCCCACTGATGTTCTATTTTCCAGTTCACCTATTTCTGCTCTAATTGTTATGGAATTCTTTTCCTCTTCTTCTGTTCCTCAGGGGTAGTAGGCCCTCCTCCTGGTCTAATTTCTATCCTAGACAGGGGAATGTCTGCAGTTTCAGTGTCATTCTTGATATATGTCAGTTTGTTGTCATTTTGCTACTTTTGTGCTTACTTCCTTCTTTTGGTATGTGTGACTTTATCACCCCTTTGTTTCTCTGTGGTTTAAAAAAATCATTTTCTTAGCTTTCAGCTCTTATAACATTCGCTACATCAATTGTATCAAGCATATTTGTACATATTTTGCCACCGTCGTTTCCAAAACATATTCGACTTGAACCCTTAATACAAACTCCTCTTTTTGCACTTCCTCTGCCACCCTTATACCCTCATGAATCCTTGATCAGTTATATATTGTTATTGTTATTTCATATCATACACTGTCCTTGTCTCACTTCACCAATATTTCTATTATTTGTCCCCTTTGGGGTTGGGGTTACTTATCCAATTACTCCTTTTTTGTGTTTTGTATTATTTTCTTTATATGAACTCCAGCATAGTAAATCTTTGTAGACAGTAACTGGATTAATAATCACCTGAAGGCATGGCAGGGGAGGTTGGAAAGAAATGGGAAATTGAAGGGTGTTTTGGCCTTGTTCCTTTTTAAGGTTCCTAATGAGACAAAGGTATCTGTATTACTCAGGTAGCTTGGACACAGCCATTGGTTGGTCACAGACATATTTACATATGATTTGATTAAAGCTCATGGAGGTTTGATCTTGAATCCTAGTAACATTATTTTTTTATTTACCCTTGTAGACACAAACCCAACACAGTTGCTATGTTCACATGTTAGGAGCAAATTCCACCTGAAGATAGCTGGTAGTAAACTGAAGCAAATAGGAAAAATCTTAGCAACAAATTTTCTGCCAAATTTTCAAGTAATGGCCATAGTAGAGGTATGTGTTTGAATGAAATTTCTTAATATGACTTCTGTCCATGTCTCTGTGATTTCTACTAAGTGATTGAATGAGAATATGCAAATAGGGTGTATGTAACACTAACAAACATGAGACTAGTTGTGAGGATGACGCAGGCTCTGTTTTATTCTGTTATGTGTAGGGTGTTTTGGGCTGGGTTGACTACAGAAACAAATTCAGGGGCACTCATCTGTATGTGTAAGAAAGAACTTTACATCAAGGAGTATTTGCATAGCAAGAAGACATCCCAGTGCAGTCCATCTCAGGCCCATAAGTCTGATACTAGTCCACAAATTCCATTTCAGATGCACACAGCCACATTCGGTGACGCAGAACGCAGGACTTTGCAGTGCATACAAAGTCTTGTGGATCCAGTGGCAGCAGAAGCATCAGGGGTCTCTGGCAGGGTTCAGCAGGGCTCATCAACAGGAAGGTGAAGACAGAAAGAGAGGGGGGGGGGTGCTCAGGGACCTCCTTATAAGAAGACCACGTCCACAGGGACACCATCATCAGGCTGTGACCTTATTGACATGCTCGACTCTACCCTTACACATTTATGTATTGAAGTTGACACAAAATTATGTAGCTCCTACACAGGGTCACTATTAGATGGAACCCACTTGATGGCACCGAACAACAGTGATGCAAATATGGGATTGATTTGCTTTAGTTGCTACTCCTTCAGTGGTAGTATGACCCATCTGGGCAGAGGAGAGGGAACTCTCAGGACCGACCATTGGAATAAGAGCCACCTGTGTGGCCTACTCTAGACCAAGGTCAGAGGCAGCTGAGACCAAAGCAAGAAGTCATGAGACCGAACAGAGGAGCAGCGCCAAGGATTTGAGCCTGTGAGGTAGAAGAGTTGACTAGGTCCCTTGGGCACCGAAGCAGAGGCTGGAGGGACCATATGGCTGAGAGTCTGAGGAATAGAGAGAGACTTGGCTACTGGTTGAGGAGAGGTCTTGCTGTGGACCCATGATTCTATCCTTACTGTTTACTAATCCTGGCTTATGTTTGCCCATTACTCCTTAAATGACCCCTTTAATTGTATTGTTCGTGATCCTTGTAATGAGCTGTCAAACCCAGCATAAAAGTGCAGTGCTACAGAACAGTTGGTATCAGAATAGGTAAAGAAAGGTGGAGGATGAAAGCATGGCTGACCTCTGTTTTTTGGCAATATGGAAAGCAGAGGCAGCCTTTTACTCATGGTGATAAAACTCTGAAATGAAATACATGTATACTGTGCTATAAATCTGTATTTTTTAACTTGAATTTAAATACTTAGGGAGTTATCCCTCAGTTTGTCCTACTGTGGCATGATAAGATGCTGGATGTTATGCCACTGTTATTTCAAATACCAGAAGGGTCTTCCATGGGAGACAAATGTCAGCAGAGCTTCCAGACTAAGATAGGCTGGGAAGAAGGAACAAGTAGCCCATTTCTGAAAAACTAGTCGCTGAAAATCTGTATCATTCATTGTGATCTAGTAGCCCTCAGAGTAGAAGGCACTCAAAATGCAGCTTGGGGCAGGAGTTGCAAAGATGTGCTCAGATACGTCAGTGATTGTGGGAGGGTCCGGGCTGGGCAGTGCTTCATTCTGGTGGCTATGAATTAGAACCAACTGGACAGCACCCAATAACAATAGCAACAGGAGCAGGGAGTATCAAAGGAAAAGGTATGCAGGAGCTCAGAAAGTAAGTAAGACAACTGAACCAGGACTGAGCCCTGGTGGCGTAGTGGTTGTGCATGGGACTGCGGCCCACTGGGATGGAGGTTCAATTCCAGCTCACAAGAGCCAAGGCTGGGCCTCCTACTCCCACCACCAGAGGGCAGCGATGCCTAAAAAATAAAATTAAATTAAAAAAAAGACAACTGAACCAAAGTCTAAATGTAGGCATGAGTCCAACTTTTCACATTTAACTCGTCAGAGAACTGGTGCAAGGAAGAGCTCTCAAAAAATAACTCACCTAGTATTCATTCACAGAAGATTATATCGCCCAGCAGAAATATATCTTCAGTCATGAAGAACCTGGGTGCATGGAAGTACCTGAATAGTTTTTAAAGCATATGCTGGGTTTATCTTTAGTATTTTTAATACATAAAATTTATTTCAAATATATAATTATGATGATAGGAAAGTATAAAACTTGTAAACTTATTAAAAGGAGATTAAAAAGATATTTTGGTCGACAATCACTCCACAAGATAGTATCCCACATATGTTTAGTTTTAAACTGACAATTCTAAAACCCATCACTAATTCTCATGCTTATCCTGCCTTGAGACCTCTTAATCATTAGAAAGTTAGCCAAGGGACTGCAAGTGTTGGTTGAATTGCTCTTAGTTTCACAACTGGATGGACAACTCAGTTACCAGAAAGCATTAGGTAATTTCCAGTCTATACATAGTCAGTTAAGAGATACAATATGCTATGGAACTGTGAGACATCTGAATATCTGTGCTACTATAATTTACCTGACTTGTGGTAGTTTGTTACAGCAGACAAAAATCTAATAATATGGGTTTGATTAAAGTGTAGTAGCTTTATATAACTATGAAGAGCAAGACCTAATGATCAAAATAATCCAAGGATACTTTAAGTGGGATGTGCAATAATGACCATCGGAAAATACATAAATATTTCACATTATGTAATTACATGTTGTTTTGTGATTAAACACTATGCTATAATTGTTTAATTATGTTCAATTTATAACAATGAAAATACATCCTGCATATCAGATATTTATATGATGATTCATAACAGTAGCAAAATTACAGTTATGACGTAGCAACAAAATAATTTTATGGTTGGGGGTCACCACAACATGAGGAATGGTATTAAAGGGTCATGACATTAGGAAGATTGAGAATACTGCAATACATGATCCCGCATTAAGATTAGTTCTCATGTCTTTTTAGTCGGTACTAAGAGACCTGGTGGCAGAGAGGGTTAAATGTTGAATTACCAACCAAAAGGTCGGTGGCTCTATCCCACCAGCCACTCTGAGGGAGAAAGAAGAGGCTGTGTGTGTCTGTAAAGATTTAAATTTGATGCCTTTTTTTTGGGGGGGGGCATCACTGCTCTCCAGTGGTGGGATTTGGAGGCCCAGCCCCACTGCTGGAATTGAACCTCCGTCCCAGTGGGCCGCAGTCCCGCGCACAACCACTATGCCACCGGGGTTCAGCCCTATCTGTAAAGATTTATAGTTAGAAAACTGTGGAGCACGTCTACTCTGACCTTGGATTGCTATGAATATAGAACTAGCTTAATGGCAGTAGATTTGATTTGGGGGAAGAAATGCAAGTTATTATTTATTTCTTTAGGTTTTGTCTCTTGATCTGTGATAGCTCATTACATGTTTCTGTCTGCCACATTTATTATTGAAATACGGTGTTCTGTTTCAATTTCTTCCTTTTATATTTATTAATTGTAATTCTACTTTAAGGAATATTTTCCTTTGTCTGCTATTTAGTTATTAAGTATGAATTCACAGGTACTTATTTTATTGTAAGCCACTATTATCATTATTTATATTGTCACTCAACTTCTTCCATATCCAGCCATTGTGGGTTCCTTCAAATTGGTTTCTATGTTCTGTCAACTTGTTCCTATCACTTCTTGAGTACTAACTTACTTCAAAATGTTTCAGGATCATACTCTATTTTCCCTGTGCAACTTCTGAAAGTCCTGATATGTTTTTTGTTTTTTTACCATTTTATTGAAAGTTAATGCAGCAATCACACCATTCCATAGTTCTATCATATCAAGCAATATTATATTGCCACAATCAGTTTCAAAATATCCTCTTCCTTCTTGAACTCCTTCATCTCCTCTCCCCGCCCCCACTCCCACTGTACTCCCCAGAACCCTTATTCTACTTGCTGTCTCTATAGGTTCATCCATCCTGGGTTTCATATACTGAAAAACAGATAAACATATAACAAAAATTCAAAGGAACTACCCACAATGACAAAATACATCATCAGCGATAAACCCCAATATGAATGACACACACACACACACACACAGAAAAGTTGAAAACCAGATCTGGCCAATTGTTTATCAGAGGGTGGATCAAGTGACAAGGCTTTAACCATTCAAGTCACTTTTATGCACTCCGTTTGGTAAGCAGTTTATTCCCATTCCTCTAGTATAGATAAAGGGAAATCACTGGAGGCTTATTTTCTGTGCAGATCCCACACATGTTATTTTGGGCTTTGTCTGTCATCCAGTGTCTTCTGAAAACCAGATTCTCACAATCTAGGTTTTGATGCTATTCCCTTCTTCAGCTTTGGACTATGTGATTTACAATACTTTGGTCACTAGTGTTGGTGTGTTTATTCCATGTGGACTTAGTGGATATCTCTCTTAGATAACTGCTTGTTTGGAAACAAGCCTTTAAGACTCCAGATGCCATTTTATTTGATAGCCAGGCACCATCTAATTTCTTCACTTTGATATAACACCCATATTTCCTGTGTTCCCTTTCCCAGAGTCAGTATCGAGCAGGCCCATGATGTACAAACTAATTGTTCTTAAATTGGAGCTAGAATTTAGTGCCAACCTCAAAGCTATTCCTGGATCTATGTTCTATTTTTGTTTTCTTCTGCCTTTGGTTTCCTTTGCCTTTGGTTAAAGAGCTTCTGTTAAAATTGTAATTGATTAGCCCTTGGTACTAATTTTTAAAATACTATTGAGAGAGCACTATTGGACCAATATAGGCTAATTCCATATTATAATACCTTAATTATTCACTTGTACAGAAATAAACACTTTCATATCTGGATGCTATGTACACAAACAATGGGAGTTGGTTGTCAGGGAAAATTTACAACAGTTTTCACTGAGAATGTCTGTTACAGGTTTGCCAGGATAATATATATATCTTAATATGGCATATAGAGCATTGTAAGTCAATGAATGAATTTGATACTCTTGATATAGCTGTTTTCTGCTTCAAGCACCATGAATATTCAGTCTTAAGTGATCAGATTACAAGTGAGTTTGAAGCAGAGTCTAGTTCACCTAGTGGAGTTTCTGCATTGAATCTCTCGGGTGTGGCCTTCGGCATGTGTTGTGTGAATTGAAGGTCCAGGATGTGATGCTTGAGTATTCTATGGCACTTGGCCTAGGTGCCCAGGACGTGCCCAGAAACTAGGGCCATTGTGGCTTATTAGTTACATATTATCATGGATGCTCCCCATTAGGGTTCTTAAAAGTATCTGTAGTCATTTTCTCCCCACTTGGAGGTCAGTTCTCCCCCTTTTTCTACCAACAGACATGCCCTTGTGTTCTCCCAGACGTGTCTGCTCCCTTTCCTCTCTCTTGACTTGACTTTCCCATCAGTATCTCTCATCCCTCTGTTAGGTATGTTCATATGTCTGGGGAGACTGCATCATAACTTTGCATGGCAGGCATTGAGTGGTCAACATCTCTTCCCCATCCCTTGACAATTTGATCCCAGCTGGTATGAAGAGCCCTCTGCTGAAGTGACTTTCAGGATACATACATACCTAGAAAGGATGCTGTATTGTTAATTGGCACCATTCAGGCTCTCTGCCAAGCTGTCTGACCGCCCTAGCCAACAGACTGAATATCCTGTAAGCCTGAGCTTTGCTTGGCCTATTGCTTGTCCCTGCAGCAGTGGGGTCTTGATAAGTTTTATTAGGCAATGGCATTAGAAATTAAGACCTAGCCACTAAATATGCTTGTGTCTAGAGCTGGGCAGTATGTGTGTATCTACTAAAACACACAAAGATGTGCATATTTAGTCCCATATCTAGCTGACTCCCCTTGCCCTCCACTTACACCCCCACCCCCACCCATCTAGGGGTTTCAGAAATTTCTTGGAAAAACTTCATTATCTTTTTAAAGTTTTCCATGAATATATTGAAGGCCCTTTGTATGACATGTTAAGGAGACCAAATAATACTGTGAGCTTGGTATTGGTCAACAGTTCATATCGACCAACTTTGCTTGGGAAGAAAGATAAAGAATCATACATACAGTACATATACATACACACTTTTTCCTCGTTTTGGTTATTTATAAGTCTATGTTCTCTGTATTTCATTATCCACAATAAATTTACTTACTTTCTTAATTCTGTTATACATATAAGCTAATCTTAGAATTGCTAATCCACATACCTGGGAAAAACCATTTTACTTATCAGAATAAACAACTCATTTACAGTTCATTTTGCCTATATTATAGCATACATTCAAAATAGCTGCTTTCCTAAGGTACTTGTTAAAAACTGCTGAGTCAGTCCCCAGGCCATGATGACTCTGCACAACAAAATTAAATGCTGCTCTGTTCTGTGCCATTCATATGATTGGTTTAGGTTAGTGCTTTTCTTCTCCAACTCCTTCATTGCGGTTTGTATCTTAGTAATATAATCATACTTTTTTGGTTGCTATATTTTTGTGTTTCTATTGCTATCTGCTTTACTTTAATTACTTATTTTAAGAGTAATATGGTTCTAAGAGGCAGGCCTACAATATGGTTCTTTAAAAAGTCATTGTGCTAGTCTGGGTAGAGAGACAAATTCATTGACACTCATAATGTGTATAAGAAAGGGTTTTATATAAAAGAACAGTTGTATATTGAGAAAACATCCCAGATCAAGTCTGTAAGTTCAATATTAGCCCATTTGTCTGACATCAGTCTATAAACTCCTCTTCAGTCTCACACAGCATATGCAATGACACAAATGCAGGAAGATCACAGACCAGTGGGTAAAAAGTCTTGTGGATCCAGTGGCAGTGGAAGCACCTCAGTGCTGGCGTGGGTTTCCACATGGCTCCAGGGCTCTGGCTCCATTAGGGTAGCTCTGTGGGGCTTGGCCACAGGAATGTCTCACGGGGAGGCAAACAGAGAGTATGTCAGGGCTCCAGTGAGCTACTTATCTCCTTACCTCCAAATGACGCCATCAAGCTGCGACCTGAATGACAGGCTAGACCCCACCCCTTCACAAGTTGTCAGACGATGTAGCTGCCACACTTATTTTCCGAAAAGTGTCCCTCCTCTTTCCTATCATTCCATTCTCATTCATATCATTCTCCCCACCCAACTCTGTAAGTAACCAGTTTGGCATAGATGAAGAGGTACATATATCCTTGTATATTTTCTTATATAACACCATAGAATATTATACTGTGTAGAACATTGTACTCTGGTGTTGTTGGAGTTTTTTTGGTATTTTGAGTGGGGAGGGAGTTGCTTTTTTTCACTTACGCATATCTTTAGGCCATCACTTGTCTGTTAGTTTGTCGTAGTGTGGTCATTGTTGTGTTGCTGTGATAATGGAAGCTATGTCACTGGGATTTCATATACCATTAGGGTCTCTCAAAGTGAACAGGGTTCAGCAGCTCTTACAGACAAAGAACAGATGATGAAGAAAGAATAAGCTTTCCACTTTTGGGGATTTAGTCACTGAAAATCTCATGAATAGCAGCATAACATTGTCAAGATTAAGGCTAAAAGATGAGGCTTTCAGGTCAGAAGGAACTTAAAAATATGCCTGAGAAAAAGTTTCCTTCTCAAAGTAGAGTTGATCACAATGAAAGAAGATGCAGTAAAGCTTTCAGACCCTTCATTTTCTAATGAGATACAACTCAACATTAGAAGAAAAAGCTGTAAACATTTATCATTGTCCTTTGGAATGTACAAAATATAAATCTAGGAAAATTTGAAATCATAAAAAATTAAATGGATCACCTAAAGATGAAGATGTCAAGCATGGGTGTACTGAAATGGGCTAATATTGGCCATTTTTAGTCAGTTAATCATCACATTTACTATGAATGATTTAAGAAGAATGGCATTAAGAAGGACATTTCAAGATATACCTTGAAGTACAATGATGTGGGTGATAGTATAATATTGATCCCCATGTAAAGAAGTCCATTCAGTAGTTATTATTCAAATTTTGCACCACACTAAGCTAGTGATGAATAAATCTATAAACATCTTCAGTTTGAAAATGATCAAATTTGCAATAAAATGCATTGATCATTATTGGTGATTGAAATGCAAAAACTGGAAATAAACAGGAAAGAACAGTAATTGGGAAATATGGCTTTGGTGACAGAAACAAAACTGAGGATCACTTGATAGAATTTTGTGAGACGACTGATTTTGTCATCACAAATACTGCATATGTCATGAACTACTAGAAGAACCAACAAATCTTCTTTGGTGAAGTACAGCCAGACTGCTCCTCAGAAGTGAGGATGGTAAACTTTTCTGCCATGATTGATAAGATTGAATGTCAGTTTGAAACAGTAAAATCCCAGCAGCGTAGTGGTTGTGTGCAGGATTGCGGCCCACTGGGTTGGAGGTTCAAATCCAGCAGCAGCTCTCCAGGAGCAAGGCTGGGGCTCCTACTCCCACCACCAGAGGGCAGTGATGCCGTCCCCACCACCAAAAAAAAAAAAAGAAACAGTGAAATCCTTGACAAGATAGAGTGACACAGTGGTCAGGACAATGAATTCAGATGTAACAGTTTTGAGGTTGGGACAGGACTGGGCAGTGTTCCATTCTGTTGTACATGGATAGGGTCACTATGAGCTGAGATTGAGCTCATCTCAGTGGCTCGGTTTTCAGCCGAATTATAGACAAGCTTATAAGGTACAGTAACATCTGGGTGGTACACACTGAGCTATTTGAGATCAAAAGGGAAGCCTTTCCCCAGGCATAAAACTCAGAAGGCAGGTAGGGATAGGGAAGAAGGATGATGAATGAAAATAGTGAACACAGTGAGGAAGTAAAGAAGAGTGTTATTACAATCAATATCATGAATTAAAATGTGCATGAATTGTTGAATGGAGAAAACAATAATCTCTGCAAACTTTCACCCAAATAAAAAAGTAAACTTAAAAATGATAGTTAATGTTCAGAAAAAAATGTGAAGAATTTTTGTCCTGTAAATCTGCTTTGTTCACTTAAATTCTATCTTGTTTTATATGGTTTAATATTAAGTGAACATTTTGATAAATTATAATGTATAAATTGACCATCTGTGCCCCGTCTATGCATGAGTTCCCATTTTTGTTAGTAGAGCACTTCATTAATCAGGAAAGTTTAGAAAAGTTAGTAACTTTCTTTGATGATTCAGGCATAAGTCTGGAAAGGGAGGGAAAGCCACTAAGTAGATGGTCACTATGCATTAACAATCCTACAATAATAGTAATAAGCTATCATTACAAGTGGTGTGTTAATCCAGGTTGACTAGAGAAACAAATCCAGAGACACTCATATATGTATAAAAAGAGCTTTATATCAAAGAATAATTGTATATTAAGAAAACATCCCAGCCCCGATCAGATCAAATTCCTTAGTCCAATAGTAGTTAATAAATTCCTCTTGAGATTCACACATGCAATGAAGCCGACTGCAGGAAGATTGCAGGCTCATGGGTAAAAATTCTCGTGGATCCAATGATGGTGGAATCATCCAATGATGGTGGATGTTGGCATGGGTCTCCATATGGCTCCTTCAGTTCTCTGAGTGAGTCTCTCCAACAGGAAGGTGAGGCAGAGGGAGTGAGAGAGAGAGAGGCACTTACCGGGCTCAACAAGTCTCTGCGTGGCTTGTCAATAGGAAGACAAAGGCAGAAAGAGAGGGAATTCCCAGAATCCGCACGAGAAGACTCATGCCCACATGGAGGCATCATCAAGCTGTGGCCTGGTTGATGCTTTAGACTCCACTCCTTCACTTAGTACCCTCAAGTGGACACAAGATTATAGCGTTATCACAATGGATACATAGGTAGGTAAGGTAAACTGAACAGTTCTGGGATGGTGTAGGACAGCACATGCATGAATATATCTAAATTTGACAGAGGATATTTTATGTGCTTATTTGAATGTACCACAAATATATCTGGGCATATAGTAAAGCACCCAGAGGGCACAATTACGCAGATTTATTAACCATAACCAAACACCTCATGAGACCGAATCACTGGGGGCTTTCAAATGAGGGCAATAGTCTCAGGGGACATCTAGGTTAGCTGGTATCATAACAGTCCACAAGGCCAATGTCCTACATTCTACTTTGGTAAGTAACAATTAAAGCCTTAAAAGTTTGCAAGCAGCCATCTACAATACAAGTATCCTGGTCTGGATCTAAGAAGAGTGAGGGAAATCAAAGATCCAAGGAAATAATTAGTTAAAAGACCGGGCTGAGCCCTGGTGGTGTAGTGTTTGTGTGCGGGACTGCGGCCCACTGGGATGGAGGTTCAATTCCAGCAGTGGCTCCACAGAAGCAAAGGCTGGCCTCCTACTCCCACCGCCATTCTGTGATGCCCATTCTGACTGGGATCCCAACAGGTAGTCAAGGGGACAGTGAGAGAAAAATATAGAACAAAATTCAAAATAATGAAAAGACCAGGCTTACTAGTCTAATAAAGAGTGGTTGAACCCTTCAAGACCAGGAGCCTTCAAAATTGGAATTTTACTCATTTCCAGAGATCACCTTTCAGCCAAACTATGACCAAGCGTGTAAAGTGAATACTACCTGTTCTCATTAGAAAAAAAATCAATCATATGAGACCAAAAGAGCAATATGTGACCAAAAGCAAAGTTTAGAAGACAAGAAGAGTCAAGAAAGTTTGGTGAACAGAAATAGAGATCTCAAAGAATGTGGTTTTCTTTTTAAAGAAATAGAGATCTCAGGGAGAAAGTGGAAAGAGTTACATTGAAGAAGCTGCAACTAGTGTTATAAAATAAAATATGTGTGAATTGTTAAATGGAAAACAAAATTTTCCTGTAAACCACAATGAAAATGATTTTTTAAAGCTATAGCTCTAGAGTGTAATGAAAAAGCATTTTTTTTTGTCTTTCTGGGTGGGGGGTGGGGGTACCACTGCCTTCTGGTGGGAGTGGGAGGCCCAGCTTTGCTCCTGGAGAGCTGCTACTAGATTTGAACTGCCAAGTCAGTGGGCTGAAGTCCCGCACTCAACCACTACGCCACCGGGGCTCGGCCCCGAAAAAGCATTTTTAATGCCGTTGACTAATTCAAAAATGTAAAGACGCTCTTCACCGAGCTACTGACATGGGCTATGAGAACAAGTATTAAGACCACCAGTTACTAGTAGGACAAAGTAAGAACTTTGCCACTAGGGAGCTGATGTCACAATGGCACCAAGAGTCATACTGACTTATCCTTCATTATAAACGTATTGGCCAGAACTTTTTAGCTCTGTCTCAGATTTTGTGAACATGGAATAGTAAAATGAGCCCTGAACTTGGAATCTGTGCATCAGACTCTGTTCTCAGTACTACCACCAGCAGATTGTATTCAAGGATGAGGAACCATTTAGTTCCTCAGTGCCTTCAGTGTACTCCCCATCCTAGGAGGTGGCCAGATAAGATGCGTGGATCTTTCAAAATTTTTATTTTTAAAAGGGGTCTGACCAGTAAATCCCCAAACATGTGAACATGAAAAGAAAGCTATCTTTAAATATGTACGTCTCAGGAGAACTTATCTAAATGTCTGTTGTTGCTGTATACAGGAGCTGAATTTTGAAGGAAGAGTGAAAAGACAAGCTTGAAAATGAAAGGATGGTAGGAGTTCAAATCTTAATAAGATCAAATTCTAATGTCACATTTCCTTATCAACAAAAATATTGCCACATTATGCTGAATGCTGATTATTTTTGGAAAAGGGT
>PVJH01030154.1:0-25158 GCA_004026705.1 Nesogale talazaci
TTTTCTATTTTTTGTCAGATTTTGTTGTTGTTGTTTGTTTTATTTTGCTTTGTCTTGTTTTTGTGCTTATCATTGTCTCAGCATGTCTATCTGGATAAGATAAATAATCCGGGGAGAGAAAACAATGGGACCAGTGGCTCCAGAGGGACATGGGAGAGGGGGTGGCGGGGGAAAGTAAGTGGGTGTTAACAAACCCAGGGACAAGGGAACAACAAGTGATCTAAAATTGATGACCTGGTGGGGCTTGACTAAGGGCAATGTAACCAAGAGGAATTACTGAAACTCAAATGAAAGCTGAACATCAAAGTTGGATGAGATGAAAGTAAAAGGAAATGGAGGAAAGCACTAGGAGGCAAAGGGCACTTATAGAGATCTAAATACAGTCATGTACCTTTGTAAAAATATTTTTACAAAGTGATAAGGAAATAGATCTATGTATATATATTTATAGGTTTAGTATTAAGGTAACAGATCGACATTGGCTCTCTACTCAATGCAAGAACACTTTGTTCTATTAATCTGACAATCTGTGATGCTCAGCTTCCCACACGATTATTGAAAACAAAATGGGTACACAACCAAATGTGGTGAAGAAAGCTGATGGTGCCCAGCTATCAAAAGATATAGCATTGGGGGTCTTAAAGGCACAAAGATAAACAAGCGGCCATCTAGCTGAGAAGCAACAAAGTCCACATAGAAGAAGCACAACAGTCTGTGTCATTATAAGGTCTCAATGAGATCAGATATCATAGACCCAGAACAACAAAAAAAATCACATCAATGTGAATGAAGGTGGAGTACGGAGTGGAGATCCAAAGCTCATCTATAGACAATTGGGCATACCGCTAACAGAAGGGACAAAAGTTAGAGATGATTCAGTCAGGGTGGAGTATAGCATGATGAAACATAGAACTTTCCTCTAGTTTTTTAATGCTTTCTCCCATCCACTATCATGACTCCAATTCTACTCTATAGATCTGGTTGGACTAGAGCATGTACATAGATACAGATAAGAGCTGGAAACAGGAAATACAGGGCAGATTCAACCCCTTCAGACTAATGATGAGAGTCACAATAACAGGAGGGTAAGAGGAATGTGGGAGGAGAAAAGGGAAACTGATCACAATGATCTACATAAATTCCCTCCCAGGGGGATGAGCAACAGAAAAGTAAGTGAAGGGAGACATCTGTCAATGTAAGACATGAAAAAATAATTTATAACTTATCAAGGATTCATGAGGGAGGGTGGAGGAGCAGGGGGAAAAACGAAGAGCTGATAACAAGGGCTCAAGTAGAAAGAAAATGTTTTGAAAATGATGATGGCAACAGATGTACAAATGTGCTTGACACAATGGATGGATTGTGATAAAAGCTGTATGAACTCCCAATAAAATGATTTTTAAAAAGAAAGAAAGAAAGCTACGAGAGAAGTAAAAGTTGTCCCAGAGGCAGCTTAAGGGTTCTGTAAAGTGTTTCACTACAGGATTTTCTGACACTTCCATTATGGTGCAAGTGGGTCATGCCAGGGGTCTGGGGAATGAGGTAAGGACAGAGTAGGTGGCCCAGTATCTAGGATGAAACTTACTGACACATCTGTGCTGAAGGTTCCGGAGCAGTAACAGTAAGCTCCTGTTGCTGGGCTGTCTGACCCAGGCTGCTTCAATTATCAGCAGCTGAACACTTGCCTGGGGTTGCCTCCCCTTCTGGGTGTCTCCCATAGGACAGAGTACTGCCCAATGGCAAGTTTGTTTGCAATGGTAACATGGCCCCCATGGGGGCCTATTCCAGTTAGAGCAATCCCTTGCCCAATACTCCCGGCAACTACACACATAATACCTTGTGCCTTGTTCAGGGATCTTGGAAGCCTGGGAGGAAGTCAATGGGTGTTGGTTAGCAATGGTAGCCAGTATCCGCACATGCCTAATATTCTTCCTTCTTCTGAACCTGGGCCTCCCACTCTTTGTCCCTACTGTAAAAGGTTGCATTGGGACTAATGATCATTTCTTCTAGGGTAACTCCTTCAGGCTTTTGCACTAACTTCTGAAGTTTTTTCAGATGCCTGGTGCAACCTGTGTGAGAAATTTGTCTCTGAGTAGGACTTGCCCTCATACGAGTCTATCTACTGTGGTGTGATATCTACTCGGGGCTTCTCTAAACCACTCTAAGAAACTTACAGGATTTTCATTGGGCCCTGGGTTTATAGCTATCACTTTAGTGTAGTTGCTGGCCTTTTGTCACTTGACTTTACTCCACTTTTGATTCACACCAGAAAATGTTCCCATGCCCACCTATCATTGGTATCATTATAATCCCGGGGAAGGGGTTGTGCATCAGTTGTGGGCACAGCTATTTCTCTTATTAGGTACTTATCATTCATCATATGTAAACCAACAAATTACCTATCTTCCTTCAGTGCTTGCTCTTTCTCTTCGCCTCCCCTAGAACGATTATTAAGTCCTTCCAACCCAAGTCACAGGCTAGGGTGAAGTGCTGAAAGATCTCTATGTACTCTTCTGGATTGTCTGGATACTGCCTAGGTCGCTCTTAATCTGCCTGAGTTCAATTAGAGTGAAAGAGTTGTGAATTGCCTGGAGACCAAATTCCCCAGCTGTATCTATTAAAGGTAGGACTTTAAGAGAGCCACCTTTCCCTCCAGCTTCTACATGTTCAGGGACTAAGGGTGGTGTGGCTGGGCTGGAGGTACAGGGTCCCTTAGAGGGTCATTGGTACACTTGGAACAAAGATCTAGCTAACAAAACCACATTAAGTAATTTACTGCCCCTGCAAGAGAAGCAGAGAAAAAGATGGACTCAAACATAAGAACAATTGTGAATATGGTGTAGGACTGGGCAGTGTTTCGTTTTTTTCATACAGAAGGTCACTATGAATGTGAACAGACTGAACAAAACTTAACAACAACAACTTTGAAAATAGAACAGCATTCTATGCCTCTTTTCTTACTACCTTGGCCTTCATGATTGCCACAAATCACACTTTGGTGTAGAGCTAGTTTTTGTGTTGCACCATTATGTAAATCTTCTTAGGTTACTAAGAGTTAGTACATAATGTTTCTCTCTTTTTCTCTGTTTCTCCCCACCATCCCCCACCCCTGTGAGGGATCACCCTCACCTCAACTGAATAGGTCTAAAGGGCAGGTGTGTAACTGAGGGGTAAACATCATACAAGATAAAGCATACAAGGGCTCACCTCTCAGTTGTGACTTCAGGATCCAGGTCCTAGCAGAGAAAGAGTAATGTAATCTCATGAGTATATATAATCTTGGGCACGCTGTCCATGGTAAGCACATAAGTAACAGGAAGGGGTTGTACAGTAGGAACAGATGTAATAGGAGGGTGACAAGGTAGGGGCATATACACAATAGAAATGGGTTGTAATTAGAGGCACAATAGGACAGGGAGGCACAGATGTAACAAGGCAGATGTTTGGGCTCTAGAGTCAAGACAGCAGCCTAACCTTTGTTGTATGAGTTGGCTTGACCTTTAAGCTCTTCTCCAGGGGAAAAATCCACGATCCTTATCGGAAGGGAGTGAGGACTACTTAGAATGGGACAGACAATTGGGTCTTGTTGCTTTTGATGGCTGACAACCTTCAAGTAGTTGATCTTCACGTATATATAATAGTAGCCTTGCCATGCAAGTAACAATAAAATTGGCATTATTCTGGGGGGGTGGGTGGGTGTCATTGTAGGGAACTTTTATTTAGGAGAATGTGAGTGGGTCATATCTTCAACCCCCAAAAGTAAAGGTTTCCTCCACAGGGGCCTTGACCTCTCAGACTCCTTAACATATGAATATTGAGAGTTTTCCCCAGACACTCTCTTCCCAGTTTTGTTTGCCACATACCTCAAAAACAAAACAAAACAAAACAAAACAAAACTCCAAAGCAACCTATCAAAGAAGTCCATCTCACGTCTGTTGAGTTGATTTTGACTCATGGCGCCCCTACAGGACAGGGTGGGACACTTTGTTGGAATAGAAAGCTTCATCTTTCTCCCTCACAGCAGCTGGTGGTTTCCAAGTGTCACCACTTGCCTTTTGCAGCTCCACACATAATGCTTACACCATCATGGTTCCCAAAGCACCACCGGCTCCATCGTCTTTAATGGCCTACCCTCCTCCTTCATTATATAATTCTTTCTTTACACCCAAAAGAACTTCATAGGCTTAAGAAATATGTTCAACCTTCTTGCATTCATTTGGATTTTTAACAGGAGTAGAAGTACAAGGTCAGTTTTCTGTAAGTTTTTTCAACCTTCCGTGTATTGTACTACCCCCCAAACATCATAGTAAGTGGTTTGTTTTATAGTTTTCTATAGCAATTGGTGCATTAGAGTTGGAAGTGAAAATGACTAAGGAATTTGGCCACCAGCCATTGTAGTCAAGGACAGAAGCGAGGTGAAAATCAGCATGCATGTTATTAAGATAATTCTCCAAGACTACCTTGAATTTTCTCATATGACCAGGGTTTTTATACATTTCTGGGAGCCAGAACATCACATTGTTTCCCTAAACTTTATGGTCTTCCTATCCAGAAATACAAGCTATATTTCTTGTGTGTCTAACTTTCCTTAAGACTGACTATTTATCCTGATCTTAGCTTAACAATATAAGAATAAATTATTTGCAGTATGAACTCACAAATCTCAAACACCTGGAGTTTCTTCCAGAGATGTGTGGAGGGAAAGCTTCTGCAGCTACTTGGAACTAAAGCTTAAAATGTGATAAACGAAAAGAAAGGTCTCTCTCGTTCCTTACCACTTGTATAAATTTTCTCATTCCTATGACATCTGTTAAAGATGAAAACATTGATGTTGATTGTGGGCATCATTTGCATGACTCTGCAAATGGATTTGGGCTCTTAACCATTATAGCACCCTGTAAATGTCTGCTCAAAATTTAATTTTTAATATAGTTTTTCCCTCTGGTTATGAATTATATTATGAATAATACTTTGACACAAAAGCTGATCACATAAGCTGCCACTTCACTTAGATGGCTTTCAAAGAAAAGTTTTTAAGGTTATAGGTGCTATTTTTCCTGGTAGCTAGCCACTATATTAAGTCTTCACAAAACTATGCTATGCACCCATATCTTCAGTGAACTTGGCTAAGAGGGCTAGAATTAAGCAGGGTCATATAATAAAAACTAATTGTTTTTAGATTAAAGCTTAGATTACATACAAGTTTAAAATCCACTAACATATCTAAGGTTTATATGTCTATTTAGAGTCTATTTAGATAAAGCATGATCAGCCTGAGAAATAACATAAATAACCTCCACAGAACATTTGATGTTTCTAAGAACAATAACATAAATCTAACTAACGGTATAGAATCTAAAGTACTAGTAAAAAGGAATCTGGGTGTGTATGAAATCCTTTTTAGACTAAAATGTGAGGAACATCCACCTATATAGATTTTAAAAACTGAAGCGTCAGTACAGTTTAAGAAAACAATAGGCCTCTTTTAAGGCAAAACTATTGGTCTGCAGAACTAAAACACGTCAGCGTGTACAATCAAAACATGAAAATAACAAACATATGGTAGTTTCAAGTTGTTAAACACTGGGTCATCTCAAAGCAATAGACATTTGCACTAAAGTCCAATGACTTCAAATCTACAACCTTGGGATAGCAGTCCTCTGCTTCTTCTCAACCCAGAACAGTGGGCCTCAGTCTTCCGAATGCCCGACCCTTTAGCACAATTTCTTGTGGTGACCACCCCCCCCCCCATCATAAAATTATTTTTGTTGCTACTTCATAACTGTAATTTTGCTACTGTTATGAGTCAGGTGACCCCTGTGAACAGGTTGTTCGACCTCCAAAGGGGTCGTGACCCGCATGTTGAGAGTCGCCGATCTAGTGTTTCCGACTAAAATCCAAAGAACTATTTGTTTCCCTTAGTCTGCGGCAGGTGTGTTTAAGTTCAGCTTAGTGGGGATTTCTAAACTGGGTCCTTCTCATGGGACTTCTAGAGAATGCCGTACACCTCGGGGAAATTTTAAATCCAGGCATTTTAGAGCACATAGCCCGAGTCCCTCTAAGGACTCAAGAGGAACTCAGTTCAAGTGCATGATTAGAAAGACAAGGCTACAGATTTTTCATTGAGAGGCGATGCAAGCGGTGGTAAGCATTTCTCCAAAGGCAGGCAGCCTCTCTTTGGTTTCTTTACTGACAGAAATGACAGAAGTTCCCCTCAGAGTTGGAGTTGATGCCTTCTGGTCACACATTTTCATAGCAATTTACTGAACGTCATTGCATGAATGTTAGCAAAATTAAGGCAACTTTGGCACAATATTATATTGCAGGAACTGCTTGGATCTTTTTACTCTGTTTTTATTTTATTTTATTTTTGTTTGTTTTTCTTTGGGGGAGGCATCACTGCCCTCTGGTGGTGGGAGTAGGAGGCCCAGCCTTTGCTCCTGAGGAGCTGGAATTGAGCCTCCATCCCAGTGGGCTGCAGTCCTGCGCACAACCACTACGCCACCGGGGCTCAGTACCTTTACTCTGTTTTTAAATGAAAAAACCGACTCCATTTTACGTGGAGTCTTTGGAAGAATGCACAAATAAATGGATTGTAAGCATCTGATAATCATAATACTGCAATAAGTTTGAAAATAACATAATTCGAATAAGAATAAATATCATGAGATTTTTTTCCCCAACAGTTTTCTGGGCAAATAATTCACATGACATTTAATTCAGTCACATCAAAGAGTTTAACAATCGTCACAGTTTTATAAAATTTTCTTCATTCTTGTGCTCATTATTGTTAGCTCCTAATTTTTCTCAACCTCCAGCCATATCCCTAAGGTGTTGAAACTATTTGTTCATATTTAAATTACACCTGTAGCAGCTACATTGTGTAAACATTTCAGAATGTATATAAACAAGGAAATCTTAGGAGGATATCTTGCTGTTATTCTATTCTACAACCATGGCAAAAATCTTACTAGTTTCTCTAAATGGATTTGTTAAATCTAATAGAAGCTTTCAATTGGAAAGTCATGGTATTTTAAATCTACAAGTTAAAGAATTTGAGAGAAATGAGAAAAGTAGTTACTTACATATAAAGGATACTTTAAAAAATACTCTCTGTATTCTCACATAAAGAACTTATTAAACCACTTCTAGAAAAAGTGTTTCATTTCTATTCTCGACAATTTGGGATCAGACAGTTTTATAATTCACGAACCTCGTTACATTTCAGAGCTCTAGACATAATCATTTAGACTGATGGGCTTTATCTCAGGATATTAGTCTTTTAAAAAATAAGTCCAAATAGTTCATTTGTCACTGAAATCTTTGGTTATGTGTCTTAGTAGATCCACAGAGCAAAAGCTTATTTTTAAAACTGGGTATGACCATGGTTAAGTAACTATAATTATCTATCTGTATGTATAGAAAGATATCCATTAGAAATTCACAAAACCATGCAAAATCAAACAAAGCTTATTAAAAGTCTGGAGAATTGTCCAAAAGGAAAAGCTTAAAATACAGTGCTTATAGGTTTCAGATATAAAGCCAAATCTGTTACCAAACTCTTTTTTTCTATTCGCGTCACCCCCATCGCACCCCGAGGCTGAATCAGCCAGCTCGCGAGTTTCCGTATTCTCCAACGTGGCCCCGTGGATGGGCTCGTGGCCTTGAGGGGCTGTAAATTGCGCCCGCGATGGTCCTCCATCACAACAGTGGAAAACTGTGTAGTTGAGAAAATTTTGGAGTGATGTATTTGTACTTCTTCCCTCAACTTTATGTCCACCGGTCAACTATATTTCCTATGATCATTTGCAATTACTTGAACTGATCATCATTGTCACTGTCCATAATGTAGGGGTTTGGATTTATTTTCACTAGCTCATGCATTATATATTTATATATTTTGTGACGATTCATGAGCCTTTTCCTTGTTTAAGAATAAATTCACTAATGTTGATCTAATATCACAATCATTTAAAGATATTTCATTGTGGCTTGTTCTCTACACCAAATCACAGTTCACTGTTCCTCAAACCTTCTACCACTTCCCACACCCCCTCAATTACTCTCTTACGCATTCTTGATACAAACAGGCATTCCGCTTTAAGACTACCATGAAAGCTACATCTATATAAAATAAGAAAAGGTTTGAAAATAATTGCATCATATTTCAGTTTGGTACATAAATAATTTTAATTTATTTTAAGTGTTTTACTAATATTAAATACTACATACTCATGTATAAGCTGAGTTTTTCAGCTTTCTGAAAACTTTCAATTCCTTCTCTAGACAGGGTTCTCTAGAGAAACAAAACCAGGACATAGTAATTCTCTTTATATACTTATATAGATAGAAGGATATCTAAGATAAGAAATAAACAGTTAACTAATCTATAAAGCTGTACAAATGGCTCTGTGCAACTCACTTGCGTGAGACAGCTAGTACACTGGCAGTCCTTGGAGTCTTGAGGGCCGCTGAGCAGTCCTCTGTAGAGCAATTCAGTCTATGCGGCCACAAGCAGCAAACAGCAAAGCAGGTCGCCAACAGTCAGCCAGATGACAGAGTCCAACAGTCCCAGCTCAAGAGATGTCTATTCCAGGAGCGTGGCGAAGCAGGGCGTGAAGGAACCTCAACTCACAGCAACACATTCCACCAATTAGGTGTGCCACTGGTAGAGTCGCTTGGAGATCGAGGCACAGGACAAACAAGACAGCAGGATGGTCCGAAGATCCAAGAGCCAGAGGGCAAGGGCGGGACTCGTCGAGCCATTTCTATCTCCGCCCTTCAATTGATCTCGTGTGTTCATTCTTCACACTGAAAGATATGATCGCTTCCTCAGAGCACTGGGTTGATGTAAGTGGGCAATATAGAAATTGGATACCCAAAATTGGGGGGAATAAAGGCAAGAAGTGGTTGGCTGACAAACTCTCATAGGTGGGGGAATATCTATTTATAGGATTATAGGATCAAGGTGTAGACATTATGTAACTGCAGTTAGTTGTAAGGCATAAGATATTTTTGTTTTGTTCACTTACAGAATGATATTTTTAAATGATGGTGGTACATGTTGAATTGTATGCATTTTAGTTTTATCCTTTTAGGTATAGATATGATTTTATTGTTTATTTGAAAGTTACATATGGTTACAGAGTTATGTGAAAGTGAAATTGACAAGGGGTGGTCTGTGGCAATCATGTGCTTGATGTCAATTTCATGATATCTAGGGGTGGAGTCTAGCCTGTCAACCTGGAGATAGCCAATGAGTAGCTGATGAGGTCTCTGTGTGGGCACAGCTTTCTCCTGAGAATTCTGGGAAGTCTCTCAGTATTTCCCAATTGGAGAAAAGAAACTTGACTCTCCGTCTCTTGCAGATGACAACTACTGACAAGATGAGATGGCCTGCGATCCTGATTCTTGGAGACTGGAGGAGCTGGAGGAGAAGTCACATGGGCTTGCCCTGCTGGGAGCAGACCTCTGGGGCTGGAGAAGCCACAGAGAGAGCCCTGCCAGCACCAAGATGCTTTCACCCCAGCTGGATACACAAGACTCTGCACCCACTGGCCTGTGATTGTCCTGGTGTCATTGCATGTGCTTTGTAAGTTGGAAGGAGACTTAATAGACTGGTATCAGATATGTGGGCTAATATAGAACTTATGACCTTGGACTGGACTGGGTTGAGATGCTTTCTTAATGTTCCATTTCTCTTATATATAAGTCTTTCCTTTATGCCCATATGCATGTTTATGAATTTGTTTCTCTAGTCTACCCAGACTAAGACACTTCTTAGAAAAATTAAAACACAAAATCTTGCTAGCAGTCATTCTACTTTCTGACTAGCTTTTTAACCCACTTATAGTAAGTTCTTTCATGTGGGATCATCATGCTAAATGTTATAGTTTACCCTTGAGTATGATGCATGCACATTTGAAATCAAGGAAGACAAACTAATTTGAAAATGTCTTAGGTCAAAAGGAAAATCCTAAGAAATTCTGTAGGTAAGCAGATAGATCCAAAAGAAACAAGTTAAATTATGCTTTATTAAAAAAAGATACAAGACATATATACACTATAGCAATCATATAATTGTAAGCTCCACGCCGATGACATTTTAACAATGTCCTTTGATGTCTGAAGGGTCCCCATGATTGGCCTTCTAGGTCAAATTATCTTAAATATTAAATAAATTTTGAGTTACTTTCAGTTAGAAAGGTAAAGGTCTGGCTCTGCTAAACAATGAGTTCTTTAACTTTTGTTTTCATATATTTCTTATAACAGTTTTAAAAGAGGAAAATGAACACACTAGTTAGCAACATATATTAAGCTCCCAATTACAACAAACAACTACCATATATACTGGAGTATATGTCAACCAACCCGAGTATCCACTGAGGCATCTGTATTTAATTTAGCATCAGTAAATCACGTAAAATAAATTAAAATTAAAAAAATAAATTAAAATTATTTATGTACCATACTTAAATATGATGCAATTATTCTAAAGCTTTTTCTTATTTTATTTACATTTAGCTTTCTTAGGTTCTCTGGAATATCTACATTTTTTTTTTAATTTTTTTTTTTTTTTAGGCATCACTGCCCTGGTGGTGGGAGTAGGAGGCCCAGCCTTTGCTCCTGGGAGCCGGAATCGAACCTCCATGCCAGTGGGCCGCAGTCCCGCGCACAACCACTATGCCACTGGGGCTCAGCCCCAGAATATCTACATTTTGAATTCAAATAAACCTGGTTATTATGTTTAACACATAGTGATCGACCTCATAGGATAAAGCAGAAACTGTCTCTTATATTTTCCAAGGATATAAAATTCAAACAGAAACAGGGTTGAATTTTTTTCTTTTCCTTTTTTCTACTTCTATTGAAACACCTGGAGTATTTAATTCAAGTCACTTGTAAAGACTTCAGTTTTACAAAAACCTGGCTAGTTGAACTACTTAATTAATTCTTCATAACATGAAAACAATTTAATTTATAAGCACTCGTACATTATAAAACTAAAACCAAGCTCAAACAAAATATACAAAGGAAGAAGAAAAGCAATAATGATAATAATAATAATAATAATAATAATAATAATAATAATAATAATAATAATTTCCATTCTGTCTTGATTCTAGTTGTGGAGAATTATAAAGGCTTCTACATAAAGCATTACATCTTATTTATTTGATCTTTGTGTTAGGCAGGGTTCTCTAATGAACCAAAACCAGGACACTTAAGATTTTATACATATATCAGAGGATAGGTTTATATAACAAGAAGGGCTAACTAATTAGTCCACATAGCAGGACAGAAAGCTCAGTAAAACTCAATTTTGCTTTTGTGAAACAGTTAATATACTAGAGTCTCACAAGGGCTGTTGGGTTCATGGACAAAGAAGCAGACTGCTTAAAATTCCCTCAGGCCAGGCGAGTGTCTGCCTGCAGGGAGCCGACAGCAGGATGAGTCAGCAGTAGTCAGAGGCTCGGAGCGTAGTGAAGCAGGTACCACTGGGATCTCGATTTCAAGCACAGTGACAGGATCCACCAGCCTCAGGCTCAACATTGTATGCACCAGCAGCATGGAGAAGCAGGTCTCACCGCATGGCCTGGCCCACAGGTAGTGTCACACACAGGTTGAGGCAGAGAACTGCCTAAAGCTGCAGAACACTAGCCCAGTCACCAGGGAGCAAGAGATATGGGATCTGGCTGTCTTCAGTTATCTCTGTCGTCCTTCAGTCAAGTTTCAACCTGATTAAACTCTGCCCAAATGTTCCTATTGGCCTTGTTGGCACAGTAAACCTAACAATCAAAACCTTGCACAAAACAATTTGAGCTGTAAGATAGTATAATAGGACTGAGCCCCGGTGGCGTAGTGGTTGAGTGAGGGACTGCAGCCCATGGGCTTGGTGGTTCAAATCCAGCAGTGGCTCTCCAGGAGCAAGGCTGGGTAGCTCCCACGACCACCAGAGGGCAGTGATGCCCCCCCCCAAAAAAAAAGATAGTATAATAATTAAAGGATCCATCTGCAGGCCATTTTCCCTGGAGTCTAGATGGTATATCGACCAGACTCTATTATAGTAAACCCTATTCCCTTTTCAGTCACACGAGCATGCTCAGAAGCTGGGACAACCAGAATTCATCTTAACAAGCTTTTTCGACCAGTATAGTAATGTTCATTTTCATCATTACAGTGGTTAACCAAAACAAACTGGATACAAACACAAAACTGTGAGGCATGCACAGAGCCAAACAGAAACCTTACCAGGTACACAATGTCAAGATAAAACAGAGTTCAGAAAGCTAAAGCGACAGGAGATGTTGGGCAAGCACTTGACTGTCAGCACTGCAGTCTCCTGGAGACAACAGTTTCAGGGGCTCCCAGGCTGGTTCTCATGCTTGCCTGCGAGGGGGCCCTGTCTTGGGGGCCCCCGGAGTCTCGCTTGAAAGTAAAAATGACAAATACCTTTACCCACCGAGAGAAATGAAAGGGTGCTATCTGGACTGCCATAATGAACCCAAACAAAGGGTCCGGCCACCAGTCACTATAGCCAAACACAGAAGTGGGCGTGAGAATCATTGTATATTTTACCATTAGGTGTGGAATGTCAATGAGCGTATTCTCCAGGACTGCCTTGTATTTTGTCACACAGCTGGGTTTTTATACTTTTCTGGGAGTCCGTACATTATGTTTTCCTCCCAAACATTATGACCTCTCATCCAGAAATACAAATTAAAATTTTCTGTGCCTGATTCCTTATCTTGTTATTAGGTTAACAATGCAAGACTAAATTATTTGCAGTACTAACTAATCTCAGATGTTCAGGGTGTATACCAGGGAGGGATGCAAGGGGAATTTCTGCATCTGTAGGGAACTAAACTTTTCAATGTGATAAATGAAAAAAAATCCCTCTCGAAAAAGGAGTGTATCTCTGTGCATAATTCCAAAAGCCACCACTCTTCTGCCTCTCAAAAAACATTCTGGAAATTTCAAGCTTTTCAAACAATTTGCGCAACATGCAGATTGAGTGAGTACAGTGAAAGTATGTACCTCTGACACACGCCTGTCCTAATTTTAAGCTGTGCAGCAGTCTCTCCTGTTGGAAATGCTGCTTCTTGGCCTGTGTATGGTTCTGCATGAACACAACTGTGTTCGAGCAGAAAGCAAGATGACGAAGCAGAGATGCAGGTGGGGCCCGCCGAGGTATACAGGCTGGAAGATAAAGAGGTCCAAAGTCAGCTGAAGGATTTCACCACGGTCAGTAGTCAGGCAGGCCATGTGTCATCTCTACTTTACTGTGTTCAGCCTTTTTGGATTATCTTACTTTGGATATTTCTCTATCTGGTTTTGTGATATAGACCAATCTCAAGTTCTTGTATGCCATTGTTTGTTCTTTGCCTAAAGAACTCCCTACAGCATTTTTTGGGGTATGGTTTATCTGTTTGTTTGTTTGTTTTTGCTTGAGGAGGCCAGGAAGCATTCTGTAGGAATACTTTTTAAATATTTATTTAAAATCATTTTATCATACAACTCTTATCACAATCCATCCATCCATCCATGGTACACAAAGCACATTTGTACATTTGCTGTCCTCATCATTCTCAAAACATTTTCTTTCTACTTAAGCCCTTGAAATTAGCTCCTCAATTTTCCCGTCCCTCCCCACTCCTCCCAGTTCATCTGGTTTTTACAAATTCCTTTAACTTCAGTTCATCTGGGAATGCCCTAATTTCACCATCATATTTGAGGGTAAATTTTACTGAGTATATGATTATTTTCTCCCCAACTGTTTTATTGGCAAGAAATTTACATTTCATATTATTCAATAGTTCAACCATTCAATCACATCCTGGAGCATTGTACAATCAGCCCCACATCAATTTTAGAACATTCCACCCACCCCATAGTTGTCACCTTTAAGATGGCTCATGCGATCACAGTCTGCTTTTGTGCTCTCTCCTGTCTTCATTAATTACTTCCCAAACCTCTTTCCGTGTTCCCTATATCCTCTTATGTCCATTATAGTGATTATGCATCCATTCCTCCTGTGCTTCACAGCAGGGGGACCCAACAGAAAACAATACCAAAAAATCCCACTAAGTTGATGTTGGTAAGGGTAAAAACATAATAGCACACAGACAAAAATGCTACTAATGTGTAAGAAGGAAAAGACCACCGACAATGAAAAGAGTCCCAGAAGAACATTCTCTCACAGAACCCGTAAGAAATGCTTGCACTCAGAACAAATTCAAGTTGCGTCTATAGCGTGGCCAATTGGCTAAGTGTCGATGTCACTCCAGCATAACCAGGATTACAATGGTCTCTGGCTGGTAGTAAGGCTAGTGGAGACTCTTGCCTGTGGCTGGAGCGGATCTGTTAGAGGCTCAGTCTGACCAGGTGCTCTGCAAATGGTCTCTGGGCTCTCACCATTCCCCATAACCCTTCGCAATTGGGTGTTCAGAAGTTTTGCCCTGGTGCTTTTCTCCTCACCGTATGCATGATCTGTAAACGTCATCGCTGATCACACAAGGTGGTGTGCTTCTCCTGAGTATGTGACTCTTGGTTGACAATTCCTGTTTTCTTCCCACCCCCACCAGTGTTTTAGATATGTCTTTCAATTTCCTTCCTGCCTACATTCTCTTGAAGATTTTTTTGGTAATATTTTCCTGAAGTTTTCAATGATTTTTTTCCTGCAACTCCCTTTAATTCCTTTGGCTACACCAAAAAATTCTTTTGAACTCAGTATCAGCTAGTTCTAGAGCCATTTCTTCTTCAGGGTTTGGGGTCCTGTATTTTGGTGATTTGTTTGAATGACTCTATCATGCTGCTTCATGCAAACTGAAAATGTCTGTTATCTCCAAGACATGGTGGTGCTTATTTTTACTTATTTAATGATTATATGTCATTTTACCACCTGTCTCCTAGTTGGTGTAATGAAAATGGGCACTTGTGCACTATTCTGTTAGTGCAGTGCAGTTGAAGGCAGGCGTTTCTGGTATAGTCTGCTTTCTATCAGTGATCAGATACCACAGGAACCAGTAACAGTTCTTGCTTTAGTGGTGGAGCTGCCGAAGTTACAGATGTGGTTGAGCAGTTTGGCTACAGTTATTGTCACCAATTCATAGGGACAATGTAAAGAAAAAGATTTAAAAAATCAATAATAGCATAATTATAATAATGGGGCAAAAGCTAGTAGGGGAAAGCAGACAAACAATATCAAGAAAAAACAATTTAACAATTAAAAGGTGAAAGAGGGATCCAAAAGAAAAACCAAGGGAAGAGTAAAGAAAAACAGTTGCCAATAATAAAATTTAGCCAAAAGTCAAAATCAAGTCTACTGTCATCAAGTTGATTGATTCTGTGAGGTTTAAACCACAGACCTTTGGCTTAGTAGTCAAATGCCTACCCAGTAAGAAAGGAATAGAAAGATGAGAAAACTCAGACAAACAAAACACTAAGATTAAAAAAAAAATTAAAAGGCAAGAAGGGAAAACAACAGTGAAACAAAATAAAAAGAAAAAAGGATAAAGAAATCAGAGATTAAAAAAAACAAAACAAAACAACCACCTGAGAAGGTAATTAAAAAGTAAATGGGGGAAATACCAAAAGGTAGAAACTGGAGCAGGGCATAGAGAAGACATTGGTGGGCAGGGCATCCCGTAGGCGTCGGCAGTCAGCCAAGAATTCCTCTGCAGAGTTATGTCTCCTAGAAAGTGTCTCAGAGTCAGGATCCTTGATCTGGAAACAGTTCCTTTGGGTCCAGAGGGAAGCTGTCAACTTTTCGATTCGGTTGTTTGTCTTTATGTAGTCATTCTTTATATATTCTAGATATTAACCATTTAGCTGATAAATGGTCCCGATATTTTCTTCCAATCTTTACATTCTCTCTCTCTCTCTTTTTTAATGAAGCAAGTTCTTTGATGCAGAAAACATTTTAATTTTGATAACATACAATTTATCGGAGTTTGGTTAATCTAAAATTTGGTGTTATATGTAAAAAAACCCAAAACACTGCCAACAATAAGATCTCAAAGAATTACACTTACGTATTCTTTTAAGACTTTTTATGGATTCTGTGCTTTCATTACATTTTTCATACATTTTGAGTTCATTTTTATTTTTATGTATGGTGTAAATACTGGGCCCAGTTCATTCTTTTGCACGTGGAGTCCAAGCAACACTTACAAATGAGACTATTCTTTTCACATTTGATGCATTAAAAGTACTCTAATTGAAGATAAGTTGAACATAGATGTATAAGCTTATATTTAGACTTTCAATTTTGTTCCATTGATCTATACAGCTATCATTTTAGCAGTAATCAACAGCTTTGCTTATTGCAGCCATGTTGTATATTTTGAAGTTGAGAAAGGTGAGTCCAATTTTGTTTTTCTTTTAAGAGTGCTTTGACTTTGGGGAGCCCTTTGAAAGAATACATTTCAGAATTGGCATTTCCAGGTGTGCTAGTTAAGGTTTTGTGTGAAATTAGCTGAGCCAGGACTTTCAGTGGTTTGGCAGTTAAAACCTAATAGTGTCCCATGAGATCTCCTTGAGGGATGTGTTGGCCTCCTTTTAATATAAATAGGTGCTGTGGAAAGGCCTTCTTGCTTCATGCTGGGTCTTGACTTTGCATCAGGCTCACTGACACCTGAGTCCTGGGGGCCTGCTGCTGCCTTTCGTGCCGACTCTGGACTCATGTGCGGCAGCAGCCACAGCCTGGTTGCTTCCTGTTAATTTTGTGTTCATCATTTCCCACAGGTAAGCAAATTAGGAGGTCATCAGTCTAACATCTGATCTTTGAATTTGGATGGACCTGGCCCAGAATCAGAACTTCTGCAACTGTGTTCACCATTTTCTTGATATAAACCTCGTTAAATATACCTAGATAAGCTTCACAGGTTTTTCTTCTCTGGAAAAATTAGCCTAATATACCATGCCAGCTCTTTTCTGGTTAGCGTTTACATTGAATATTCTCCCCCCTACCCCCAAATCATTTCACTTGAACATATTTGTGTATTTGGGCTTAAGATGTGCCTCTTAGAGACAGCTTACAAGTGAGTCTTGTAAAAAAGAAGCCCAGTTTTCACGCTTTTGATGGAGATTTCAACTTATTTGTATATGTAATATAATTACCAATAAGGTATATTTTGCTTTTTCCTATTTGTGTCTTATACATTGCTTCTAAAACTACCATCATTTGAGCTGATATTTTTCAGTAATTGTTTTGATTTCCTTTTTTCTTTTCAAAGATAATTTATTTATGGATACAATGTGATTTACATTTAAAATCTTGATACAATCATTAAAGCCTGGATGGGACATTTTATCAAGTAAAACCAAAAAGAACATCCCACTTGATAGGGGGGGGGATCAGCAACATTAAGGAAAATCTTCAATGATATGAGTGGACACAATAGCCACAAAATGTACTCACAGGAAATTATGAAGATACAACAGGACCCTCCCTATTTCATTCTGCATATATAAGTTAACCATGAACTGCGGTTGATCCAATAGTACCTGAGCATTGACATATTAACTTAATTAACATAAATGCCATTCATACACTGCTCTACTACTTTTATATAGATGCTACCATCTGTGGTATTCATAGTCTATTGTCAAATTGAGACGATTGAGACTGAAGGGGTGGAGGTTAGCCTGTTAACTAGATCACAGCTCAATGACCTCATTTGGAGGCAGAGTTAAATAAGCTTGTTGGAGGTGGGGCACGCACTCTGTGTGCGACATTCTGATTGCCAAACCACATGGAGGTATCCTGATGGAGAGCCCTGGAGCTGGAGGAGCCATGTGAAGACCCATACCAGTGCTGAGGTGAGCTGCTTCCACTGCCACTGGAGCCATAAGACTTCCACACCCTGGCCTATGATCTTCCTGCATTCAGTGTCATTGCTTGTGTTGTGTGAATCTGAAGTGGAATGTATAGACTGATATTGGACATATGGACTTATGAACTTGATATGGACTGAGCTGCTTTCTCAGTATTAAATTGTTCTTGTTATAAAGTTTTCTTATATGAGTCTCCCTGGATTTGTTTCTCTAGTCTACCCAGACTAACACACCATCTGTCTTTGCAATATGTGCCAAATAGCACAATTAGTGTTTTTTGAAGTTATGTAGCATACAAATTATTAAATTTGCAAATGATAAATACCATATAACTGGCTCTGTATCTGAGATTATTTTGAGGTTCCCCCCTACATTTATCATTTTCCATTTCTTATTGTTCAGTTATTGTCATCAGAAATTTTTTTAGTTTTCATTTACTTGGGAATGCCTTAATTTCAATGCCACTCTTGATCATTTGACTAAATTTACAATTCTTGGTTGACAGTTCTCTCCGATAGCATTTAAAATTTCCATTGTTTCACTGTCTCCAAGTTTTCTAAGATACTGTATATGGCAATTTTCTTCTCTTGTTGCTTTCAGGATTCTTTATCTTTAGATAAAAATTTAATACTGTATAATGGTGTGATCTTTTGCATTTAGACTTTGAGTTTATTGAGCTTATTGTACCTGTAAATTCTTGTCCATCAAATTTGTAGTTTCCTATTATTAGTTCTTCAAATACTTTTTGTCCTTTTCACTACCCTCTTTATGAGACTCCCATGTTCTGAATGTCAATTAGATATTCTATTAGGGTTTGCTCAGTGTTCTTGATTATTTTGTTTGCTTTTCAGATTCAATAATTGCAATTTCTGTATTCCCTAATTTTCTGACTCTTCTATTAGTTCAAATCTTCTACTGAGTTTCTCCAGCTTTTTCATCGCAGTCATTGTAGTTTCCACCTAGAAGAAAGATGGAGTTCTCTACTCCTGGAGAGTTAGTCTTGGAAACTCCTTAGGGCAGTTCTACCCTGTCCGACTGGACTATGACAGCATTGATTTGATTGTAGTGAGTTTGTTCTCAGTATTCACTTACAAGGTTTGTTTGGCTCCTTTGTTTTTTAGACTGTTGAGAATATACACCACAAAACACACACCAATGTACAATTCAATGACATTCATTATATTGTGTGTTATCACAATTCTTTTCTGAGTTATTCCTCCACCATTATCTTCACGATCCTCTCAATTTTCGACCTTTTCAGTTTAACAATTTGATTCCATATAATGTTCAAGACAGTCATGCTTTACTAAATTACTTATCTGTGTTCCAGATGTGTTTGGTATCATTTTAATAGTCTGTTAGTATTTTTATTTTTCATGCATTGTTTTCTGACTATAGCTCTTTATGTACATCTTTCTTTTTTTTTTATTTAGGCATCACTGCCCTGGTGGTGGAAGTAGGAGGCCCAGCCTTTGCTCCTGTGAGTGGGAATTGAACCTCTGTCCCAGTGGGCCGCAGTCCTGTGCACAACCACTACGCCACCAGGGCTCAGCCCTGTACATCTTTCTTTAGTTATGTTTAATACTGTTGTTTTAAAGTTCTCAAATCTATCTGCTATCTATGCTTCCATGTTTCTCTTCCCTTTTGTTTTCTGAGTAAGTCATCATGTATCCCTGTTAAGTTTTTGTTGAACGTTACACCATTACAATGTCAGCTTCCTCAATTCTCTTACAGCCAGTTGTCAGGGGAGCCAGCCACTAACATATCTTTAAGGTTTTGGTAGGCGCAATTGTATAATGCTAAGTAAAGATTATTGTGAAGCTTTAGAAAATATAAGAGGTAGAAATAATGCAGTCAGACACATTTTATGGCAGCATGCTCACCCCAGCCCCACTTGATGGTCCACATGGAGAGAGAGTGGGCAGGGGAAGGAGAGGGCATGGGGAGTGGGAACAGGGGAGAGAGGGAGGTGAGGGAAGAGGGCAGAGAGGGAGAGGAGTTGGGGGAGGCCACAGAGAGAGTTTCTTTATTAGGACTAAGGCGCCTATCAATTTGGGAGGTATGTTTACAGGTAACCACACATCACAGGGAGGGGTTGAACTATAGGTTATACAGCAATGAGGGGGATGATCTAGGGATATACATGCAATAGGAAGGGAAGGTATTGGGGTCCCACATGTGATAAGATGGGCGGGCCCCAGACTCATGATGGCAGCCTAATTTTTGATGTCACCAGATGTTTGACATGTTCTTTGGCTCTTTATGAGTAGAGTGTGAGCCTCACCTACTGGAACCAGACTGATGGCTGAAAGCCTTCAGGGAGAGTCAATCTATTGTATAACAGCAGGGAGGGGGCACAGCTAGACAGGCTGGAAGCATCTGATTCTGGAAGCAAACAGCTTCTAATATTTGGTAAAGCCCAGGCGACAGAGTGGGGAAAAGTCTTATATTAATCCCCAACACATTGTTTTTTAAAGTTGGTGATATTTGCAAGTCAAAGGTTTTTGTTCACTATTCCTTCTTCAACCATTTAAAACTTCCAGTACGTACCAGAACAAGTGTTCAGTCCTTCAGGCAGTCTCAGATAGAGAACAACAACAAAAAGAACAAATATACTGTTTGCCAAGAAAGGCTGCTTCCCTACTGAAGCCGGAGCCGTAGGTGGCGGGTTCACTTCGGGAAGGTGAGAGCAGCCCTCCACTTCTGTTCCAGTCACCCAGCGGCCAGGCCGGATAAGGAAGGGGCGAGAGCGGCAGAGTAAGAGTCTGTGTGCAATCCGGCCCGCGTCTGTAGTTCCCTGCCTGCTGCTCCGCGCTCTAACGGCCGCTATTACAGATTTCTATGTATACTTTACTTGATACTTAATGTGGAAGAGTCAAGAGCTTAGATAGGCTCATGCCAATATATTTTCAGAATTTGACCCACTGATTATATTCTAAATGCTAGTCAACATTTTAATTGCTTATAACACTACGACTTGTGGACCCCGAGTATGTCTTAAAGCTCATGTTTCTACTACTATCTGTGGAGAGGGTTTTTAGAGATTGTGTGAAATAGTGCTGTCTGGAGGTCTGTGACTATTTAGTAAGTTTAATTATTATACTTAGGAGAGTGCCATGTTGTCCCTGACTCTCTAAGACGCAGCAAATGAGTCACCTTACCATGCTAGTGATTTAAACTTTGTAACCTCGAGGGAAGCTTCATGATCCAAAATAAGTACTTAATAACGTAACAAAGTACTTTGTTTCAATAAAGAACATTTATTATGAAGGCACACTAACATGCAAAGTTTACAATTTACATACATGCCAATCTGAATGAATTGTATAGAAAACATGAAGACAATCATTTGCAGAGAATGCTTTGTTTCATAGCATCCTCTTTCTATTTGACTATTTCCACTAATCTTAGACTCCGTAACTTTCTAATTATTTACACCTAAACGTGAATTATAGATTCTTTTACCTTTGAGAATATAAATGTGATTACAGATTTGAATTCTTAGATGATACTTTCAGTTAATCTCAAAAATCAAATATCCTTCCTCATCACATAGTAAATTTTTGCTCAAATGAAAAATTTCAGATCACAGTAATTCTTCAGGACAGTCTAATATTTAATCAACATGAACAAGTACTAATTCTTTATATAAGATGTGAACTACGTAGAATTTGTTTCCAAAGTTTATGATTTACTAATGCCTGAAAATAAGATTCCATTGAGTCTGTGTATTTTCTGATTATCTGTGGAAGTCTGTAAACAGCCCTGTAAAAGCTTTAGTACGGACTACTGCCCCTGACTGAGAACTGAGAGTCACGCGGTGAGCTAAGTGCTTTACACACACCCCATCTTTTCAGTTTTACAAGTCGGTCAAGTGGACAAGCATATAAAGAAGAATCGCACATAAGTCAAACAACTTGCCAAGTTACAAAGAGATTAAGGCAAGACTGAGATTCAAAGCCAGAGAATTCATAAACTACACTGTATGCCATTAATTAAATATTCCTGATGAAAATGAACTAATAATTTTATCAGCACATTAAAAAAGTATAATTATCAGAGTAGGAAGCAAGAACAATTCAAGTAGAACACAAAAATTCTGTCATTTTAATGTTTTTATTTTCACAGAACATTTTCCATCATCCTTATTTGAATAAGATTAGAAATACATAAACACCTGAGAACATGCAACACATTCTACAAAGGAACAAAAATTTACAACACCACTGAATAAAGAACGCAAGTTATTTTATATAAAGTGCTTAAAAAAAACCTTGTGGCACATTCAGATCATATTTATTTGAATACTTTCCAATAATAATCCAAAGATACATCATTTGTAAATAACATTCAAAACAATCCCTAATCCTTTCTATAAACCAGAATGTAGATTTTCAGTTAATCAGATAAATAGCAGTTCCATTATGTAATATTATAGGCAAGTCACATAGCATCAAAATGAAATCGATGGGCTTCTTGTCGTTTTTCTCTGTCATCTGCTTTCTGAAAGAAAATTAAAAATTATAGAATGTTAAGAATAGACTCGTTTCTGAAATATAGAGAGTAAGTTAAAAAAAGAAAACCCTTAAGCAATAAGTAGGTAATAGTGGTTACTCTGTAACTATAGTCATTACATAAGTTTGGGTTTTTTGTTTTGGTTATACTAGTTATTTTACAACCAACATCCTACAAATTGAATTTAAAATGGAAGATATTATCACAACTATGTACCTTACTGTCATTTGTTTATTTGACAGTCAAAACATTAAAGTCTAGAAGGACAAAATAAAGTATTGCTTTAATACACAAACTTAAAAAAATTAATCCAAAGGAACTATTTTGGCTTATTTAAAAATAATTTGGGAGATCTTTATTGATTTTCCACTTTTTTTTTGGCATCACTGCCCTCTGGTGGTTGTGGGAGCTATTCAGCGCTAGAGCCGCCGCTGGATTTGAACCACCAAGCCTGCTGGCTGCAGTCCTGCACTCAACCACTTACGCCACCGGGCCTCAGCCCCTTGACCTTCTACTTGTATGAAGTTACTCTGAATGTCATTTTAAATAATTAAAATTAATATCCTGAACTTTTGGTAAGATGGAAGACTACTACCCAGATAAGCTACTGAGATACTCTACAACATGGACATAAAGCAACAAATGAAACATATATGGATGATAGGGTTAGTTTTAGGCAACATTAACCTTCACACCAGTACCTGGTGACCAGAAAAAAATAATGCCCAAACTACAAAATTTCTTATAGCCCCACCCAGTGGGTAAGGGCCACCAACAGTTTCTGCACAGCCTGTTTAATTATAGAATAACCAGTGAGCTCAACCGCTCTCCATGAACAGTAAACAGAACCATGTTCACTAGGAGACGGGGGTGGGGGGTGGGGGTAGAGTGTAAGTGCTGCCAATGAGTAAAAGCACACCAGCCACATTCTCTTGGCTATAGGAAAGCCCCCAAATAATATCACCTGCCCTGAAAAAGATAACAACAGCGACAAAACAAGCCAAACTCAGAACCATATTAAAACCCAAACCAACCAAACAATAAACTATCTAGCCAAAACACAACAAAATATAATAGTCAATTAAATGCAAACACACCAAAAAAAAAAAAAAAAAAAGGGCTGAGCCCCGGTGGCGTAGTGGTTGTGTGCAGGACTGCGGCCCACTGGGACGGAGGTTCAATTCCAGCAGTGGGGCTGGGCCTCCTACTCCCACCACCGGAGAGCAGTGATTGCTGCCCCCCACAAAAAAATAAATGCAAACACACTATCACAATGTTTCAGAGCCAACAGAAAACCTAAATTCACACAAAGAATAAAAGAGAATATTTCAGGCATGACCAAACATGACATTTTGATCAAACATGACCAAAGCATAGAATCAAAAACCTTTTCTGAGGAATAAAGGACATTGAAGTACAGTAGAATCCTGGCTGTTGGCATCAGTACTCGAGATAATTGGATTTCAACATGAAATTTTGAGAGAATTTTACAGTGGAGCTGGAACAAAACATCGGAATGCATGTGATATTTGTAAACAAAAGCAGTCGTGTTTTGGTCTCTTGGTTGGTGTTTAAACCTTTTGTGCTTATGTTCCAAGCATTATGCTATAAGTTTCCTAGTTTTTTTTTTTTTCAGTTTTCTTAATTTTTGTGGCTGTTTGTACTGTTTTTAGATAAAAAACATGGGTCCTAAGAATGAGTTTTTTTTGAAAAGGATCATCATGATAAGGGACTGGTTATTGATATTGATGTTTTTGATATTGTTGCTGATAATTTAGTAAGCCATTTTAGAAAATAGTTAATGAAATGCCAACAGACCACATTAGACATATTTTTTTTTTTTAAGAGAAAGTCAGCTAGGTCTTAGTGATAAAAGGCAAAGAAGGTTGAAAAAAAAAAAAAACCTCCTGAAAAACAGCTACCACTTGATTTTTTTGGGAAGGGGATTCCCCTTCCAAACAAAGATTCTCTCTCCATACCTCCTCTCCACATCTGTCTCCACAGATCCAGATCCTCATCAATCTCAGGTAGTTGTTAACATCTCTTTAATGTTGTGTTTTTTATTTAAATCATCTAACTCTGAACTTATTTACTTTGAAATTTCTGTGTAATGTTTTGTGTAAAAAGGCAAGTGGGGGGAGGCAGGGGAAAAATGAAGAACTGATACCAAGGACTCAAGTAGAAAGCAAATATTTTGATAATGATGATGGCAGCATATGTACACATGTGCCTGACACATGGATGTATGTATAGATTGTCGTAAAAGTTGTACAAGCCCTCAATAAAATAAGAAAAAAAAACAGCAAGGGTTAAAACTTGGTGGTCGACAGAGCACATGAAAACAAATGAAAGGGGAGAAAGAGATAATGAGGTGCATCCTGGCCCACCGAGCCTTCAGGGCAATAATCCCACTCAGAACAGCTACTGCACAAAGAGGACTGCACGGCCAACCCCATTAAGAAATACGGCTACCCTCACAGACCCAAGGCCTATTGGGGCCAGGAAGAAGAAGCGGGGTCAAGATTATACCTGTCGGACACAACCACACCAATGCAAATCACTAAGAGTGTGCAGCAGAGCGTAGAGTCACAGATGGAGTGACAAGGATATACTTTGGGGCCAGGGTATTGGCACCCCATCCAACTCAACTAGGGGTCACTCTAGGAGGTCAACAACAGACCTTGAACTTTATACAGGTTCTTATATTGCTATTATTTTTATTATTATTTTTATTATTCTGTTACATATTGTATAGTACATTGAGGGGGTTTCTTGCTGTTGTTATCATTGTTTTATTTGCTTAAG
>PVJH01030155.1:0-25223 GCA_004026705.1 Nesogale talazaci
CTTAGGAGTTGGCAGCTAGGCCTGCTTGTCCTTCTGGCCTTCTAGGCCGGGGGAGTCGACTCTCTGGAGAAGTACTGACGTGACATGACGAAGATGCTGACATGTGTGGGGTCTCCCAATAAAACCACCTCGGCGAGAGAGACGACGAATCACGGACAAGATGGCAGCCACATGGCATTGTCCTGATGGAGCCAGACCTCTGAAGCTGGAGAGGTCATGTGGAGACCCCTGCTAGGGAAGAGTTGGTCTCTAATCGGTTGCTTCTGCCACCACTGGATGCTGCTCATGGACCCTGAGCCCTGGAAATAAGGAGCCCTGGGGAGACCAGCGCCGGGACTCTGCACCCACTGACCTGTGACTTCGTGAGTCAGAAGGAGACATTATAGACTGGTATCGGGCATATGGGCTAATATCAGACTTATGACTTTGAACTGGACAGGGTTGGGATGCTTTCTCAGTGTTCCATTCCTTTTGTATATAAATCCTTTCCTTATATCCAAAAACAAAAGAACCACCCCAGCAGGCGAGGAGATCATCAGGGGGTCTGTTTTCACCCACTTTTGAGTGGCTCCCTCTCGTTCCTTTCCTCCAAGGCAGTGCATAGCTTCCTGTATTGCCAATTCGCATGTTATAGAGGAGCACATATTTACATACAATCCTCCCTTTTTTGTACATACAAGGGTAAGTCAAAAAGTATCATTACAAAATCACAGACACCCTTATTAAACAAAACTATCCTAATCTGAAGCTACTGTGCCTCCCCACAGCCTCCCCGAGGCACACTACACTCTCTCTCCTCCTTCCCCAAGGACTCAATGCTCCTCAGCGAACAAGGCACAAACACAGCAGGGGCCTCCCTGAGGGGCTCAGATCATGGTTCCCTCTAATGTTCTTTCCGTGTTGGGAACAAAAAGAATCTGCAGGGGGCGAGCGCAGGGCTGGAGGGGGCGAGGGGTGAGGAGCACGACCCTTGACTCACTTTGAAGAATGAGCAGATACATTGGGTCAGAAAAAGAAGTCCTGGCCTTTCTTTCACCCATGTAGTTTTCTTGACACTTCTTCATCACGAGCCCCCATGATTGCCCAGGGTCCTCTGAGAAAAATCTATGAAGGGGATTCATTCAGAACCCCCCAAACCGCTGCCGTAATCTTCTGAGCTGACCTCTGCCTTGAGCTGCACTGATCTCCACAGAAGCCACTGTCTGAACGGACCTTCTGTTTGGAAGTCCTACTAACGAGACCCAGACGAGCTGCATGGAGAGCACGTGTCTGCCGCCCTCAACCAATGGCAGAGACATGTTTAAACACGTGTAGGTGAGAGGACATGGGTGCATGTGGGAACTGGAATGCCCTGGAGAACAGTTTTTGACTTACCTTCTTATGAAGGTCACAAGGCTCGCTCTCCGTCCTGCCTGCCCTACCCTGCCCTCTTCTCCTCCCCGGAGAGGAGCTCCTGCTTTAGGACGAGTGCGAGTTAGTGTCCACAGACGGTTTACCTCTAGTCTGCCGTGATGCATTTTATACACCACTTGGGGGTTCTCCAGCAGTATGCTGCCGTATAGCCAACGGAAGTGAATTATGTTGGGCTTCACGATATTCAACACTTTTGACTTGTCCTCGCCAACCACCATCCGGAAGTCGCCTAGTTAAAACAAACAGAAAAACACATCTTCCCGTGAGAATCCACGCACAGTCCCCGCAGTGACTCTGCACTCCTCGGCCAGCAGGATCCTCTCCCAGACAGTTTTTTTTTTCCCGCCACAAAGCCCCGTGCACGCTATCCAAGGAGGGAAGGGGCTTGTTTGGGGGAAAGGGAGGGTCTATGGATGCCACACAGTTGAAGTTAAAATAGTTACTTAGTTACAAAAAGTTATCATCATCCAACAGCCAGGGCTGGTTGCTGGCTGGGTGTTTCTTGGGTCCAACACAGAATCTTCTGGACCGGTCAGCTTTCATTTGATGAACAAAATTCTGCCTGCAACGAAGCCTGGGGCAGGAGGTGTGCACGGACAGGAGTCCCTGCTTCCGGCCACGCAGCTTTGAGCTACTTGTTCTTGCTGTGCTTGCAGGAGGCCTCTGGGGCCTTCCTGAACAGGATGAACTTTTTGGTTGGATCATGGCAAGAGTGGTAAGTGTTAAAAGTCCTAGCAAGATAGAGCTTTCCTTTCCAAGATGAAATATGAAAGCAGATATTACTTCAAAAATTGTAAGTGGTGGCCTAGTGGTGTCATGCTTGTGTGTGGGACTGCGGCCCACAGGGTTGGCGGTCCAAATTCAGCAGCAGCTCTCCAGGAGCAAGGCTGTCCCACCAGAGGACAGTGATGCCCACAAAACAAAAACGAAAAACAAAACAAAAAATAAAAATTGTAAGTGCTGAGACACGAAGAATGCTGCCCTGACCTGTGGAATGCAGTGAAGTGCAAAAAAATATTTGTGGCAGTTTATAATGTAGCTATATCCATTTAGTCGTTTGAAAACCAAAGAGCAACTTTGAAAACAAGAGAGAAGTCCCCTACCTGGACCACTGAGGGACACCAGCAAACTAGGAGGGGAGAGAAGAGCGATCAAACGGGCAAACGTGAGCGAATGCCTACTGAGTCGATGCCAAAACAGAGGCTGGATCTGCCAGGAAAACTCCCTGGTTAGGCTTGGCGAAAGAAACTGGCTGAACGTGGATAGGAACCAAGCTATTGTCTGCTCAGGCCAGGAGTGATGCAGCCGGTAGGGAGGTGGTAGGAGCTTGTAAGGGGTCCCAAGGACTCCGACTCACTGCCCGATATCGTGCCCATTCTGACTCACACTGACCCTGCACACGAGGGGGTAAGACGGCCCCTGGGGGCTTCCGGCCGTCACTCTTAGGGGAGTAGCGAGCCCTGCCTTTTCTTCCTCGGAGAGGTTGGTGGTTTCAAACCACTGCCTTTGTGATCAGCAGCCCAAAGCGTAACCACTCTGCCACCAGTGCTCCTCCCTTGTGACTAGGTGACTAGACAACTTAGCATTCAAACTAGATCACTTAAAAAATGCACACACGTTGTTACTGCTGAGAAGACACAGAGCAAGACGAGACCCCAATCCAACGGTTTCTACGTGCGCAGCTCCAGTCGAGCCAACGTCTCACCCTCCTTTTCCGAGTTGCTCCTCACTCGCTAACATACACGCACTGTCCTCTTAGGTTCCTAGCTAACCGTTCCATCGGTGCTGTCACTCTGATCCCCTATCAAAACCCAACCCAACCTCCGCCCTATCAAGTCATTCTGACTCACAGTGACCAGGGGGTTCCTGAACAAAGAGCGACTTGTACAACAAGGGGGAAGTGCCCGACCTTACTGTCGGACTTCTGAGAGTGGGTGTCTTTGGGGAACAGCCTCGTCTTTCCCCCCGAGGAGCAGCGGGCGGCCAGCTGCTTGGACCCCGGGCTTCCAGCTTAGCAGCCCTACGCTGCCGGATGCCACCAGGCCTCTTCTGGATCCTGACAGAGAGTTCTCACAAGACCATAAGGCTCATGGTCGAGCTCCTTCATTAGTTAAGTTAAACCTGGGTTTGAGTTGAGGAAGATTTCAAGGGGCAGTCTTTCTGGTTTAAGGTTGATTGGTTCTCTAGGGGCAATAGTTGCAGGGGTGTGTTAGTCCACGTAGACTAGAGAAACAAATTCATAAACACCCATAGGTAAATAAGAGAGTTTTATACAAAGGGTAATTTAACATTAAGAAAACATCCCAACCTAGTTCAGTCGAAGGTCTTAAGTCTAATATTAGCCCATTAAGTGCGACACCAATCTTTAAAGTCCTTTTCCAACTCACAAAACACATGCAATGATGCCAAATGCTGAACGATCACAAGCCAGTGGTAGAAAGTCTTTGGACCCAGTGGTGTTGTATGTAAGTATTCTCAGTGCTGGCAGGGGTCTCCACATGGCTTTTCCGGCTTCAGAGGTCTGGTTCTATCAGGTTAAGTCCACGTGGCTTCTCCTCCAGGATGCCTCACAGGGAGTCAGCCTTGTGTCTTGTCAGTAGAGCGTCTCCAAGAGAGTGAACTGAGAGAGAGAGGTGTCTTGTGTCCCCAAAGAGGAAGTACCAGATTTCCCAGAATTCACAGGAGAAGGCCCTGCCCACACAGAAGTCTCATTGGCTAGCTCCAGATTGACAGCCTAGACTCTATCCCTACACGCTTAATCCTTAAACTGACATCAGATTAGGTGACTACCACAAGGGGAGCATCCAGCCTCGTGCTCCAGAAGAGTTTGGGAGTCAATGAGTATTGGCAATTCTGTTCAGCATTTCTCCCTTTTGATCTGGATTCTTGCACAGAAATTATGATGAAAATGCCCAGAGGAAGTAGCTGGGCCCCATTCAGTTCTGGTCTTACGACAAAGGCGGCAGTTGTGCAGGGAGGCCATTAGCCCCCTAGTCCATCCATCTCTCCTCCTGCTTCTTTCCCTCTTGTTGTGACAAGTGACTAGAGACCTTGGAGGGCTACTTGCAGACTTTTAAAGAATTAGGAGGTAAAACAGAAACCCGAAATAAAATTTCATTGAAATATTCCATAAAACCACCAAAACCAATCGACAAACAAAAACACCCCAAACACAGCAACCCCCCTGAGGGACGTGGTTGTACGTAACCAGCCTCGGCTGCCACTCTCTCGTTGCTGCTGTACACGTAGCCCCCATCCAGCTTTTGCCAACCCTGCTTTTTAGAGATATACAACTTATTGATCCACTCTACCCTGTGTGGCTCCATTCTTAACCAGGGTGGTATTTTCATCACAAACTAGGTCACTTTTGAGTGTGAATGGGCACTATGAATAATTACACCAGGATAACAAGTACAAACTGGGAAAACCAGAACGTATCGTCACCCTGGTCATTTTTTTTCCCTACGGAGGAATCATGGGAAACAGACTTCCTACAGCTAATTACTGGCTTGCTTTAAGTGAGTGGGGGTGGTGGGCAGGGGAGAGAAAAGGACGCTCAGTTGCAGTAGCAGTGGGAAGTAAAATATACAGGGTTTTTGAATTTCAAAGAGCCAGCTAACATTTCAGTCTGGGGGGGACACCCTTTAGGGACGTCGGGCAAAAGGAAAAATGGATTGATACACAGCCTCTAGGAACCTCAGCTGTGGGAAGATGAGGTCTGAATGCTAAGGGCAGTGAGCAAACGCGAGTCTTGTCCTGCCAAGCTGTTAAATATGGAGGAACTCGTGAGAGAGCAAAGAAACTGGCCCTTTCACTTGCGCTTAGTGATGCCAGAAACCTTAAAATCCGTCACGGAATCCCGTCTTACAGCCAGCTTAAAGAAAGAAGCCAAAATAGGGCTTAAAAAGTTATGCTTACTTAAAAGGCGTGTTCCCAAGTGCCAAGCCCTGTCCCCAAGTGCCGGCCTACATTACTCCCCCTGATCCACAGCGGGCCCCTCTCTTCCAGGCAGCCCTTTCCTCCATTTAGCAGACGAGACAATGGAGGCCCAGATGAAGCAACCTGCCTGAGTCGGGGCCTGCCACGGGTTCCTGGGTGGTCGATAGTTTGTGCTGGATCACTACCCTAATGGTTTGATTTCACCCAGTAGCACCACAGAAGAAAGACCTGCTTGTTGACTTCCAGAAATCTCACAGCCAAGAGGTCCCAGGCAAACAGCTCTCCTTCGTGAGAAAGAACAGCCTGGGTCACACACAGATGGGTTGCTTTGGGAAGGGAACGTACCACTGGTCACGGGGAGTGGCTCAGGGGTCCGACACCCGTGGGATGGCTGCCCGACTGGCAGGGCCACGTGACATGCAGACCATCGAGACCCACTGTCAGCCAGCAGAGAAGCCAGGACCCAGCATCCACTGTACGGGAGAACAACTTTCACACGAGTGAACCAGAAAGCAATGACAAGGAAACTACACACAAGTGGCTTGCTTTTCCCTCTTCTAGTAAAAGGCACACTTCCTGTGGGCTCCTTTCCATACTCCAAATTTGCAACCTCATTTAATCCTAGCAAAGACCTCGTAGTAGGTGCTGTGTGTTGGGTCTGACTCCTGGAGAGCCCATGAGTAACAGAATGAAAGGCAGCCCAGGCCTGTAGTCTTTATGATTTCTGGTAACTTTGAGCCCCATCTTGCAGCCACTCCCTCCATCTGTCTCACTGAGAACTTCTCTTGTTTTGACTGACCTTTTATTTCATCAAATACAATGTCCCTTTGTAGGAGCTGCCCTTTCCTGGGATGTGTCCAAGCACCATCCTGGCTTCTACGGGGCGTTGGGGTCAGACTTCAGTGAAGACCAATGCTTTCACAGACGAGAGAAGGTCGAGGGGCAAAGATAATTTGCTCATAATTCAACTGCCTCCCTGGGTCAAGAGGATGGCACTTCAGGGAGCTAGTGCTACTCTAGAGAGCCCTGGTCGTGCCATGGGCACAGGGTGGGCTGCAAATCCAAAGGTCAGCATTTCAAACCCACCAGCTGCTCCGTGGGAGAGGAGGACCTGGCAGTAGAAGCCCATCAAGGTTCCAGCCTATCAGTCCCTCTGGGGCAAGGCCTACTCTTTCTGTGGGTCAGAATGACCGTGACAGCCCACAACTGTGGTTTTACTCTACATGGTAATCGCTCTCCATGTCTGTAGTGCTGGCATGTTACGTCGAGCATTTAAAATAACGGCGCGGTGGCACACATGTGAGCACTCTGCAGCTGGGCTCGCTTTCCGCCGTGTGCGCGAGATCTCAGGCGTTGGTCTGGGATCTCCCTCTCTGAAGGCTCTCCACACTCACCCCAGTGTGGGGTGAAATGTGCGCACACCGTCAGAGTAAGAGCTGGGGTGGCTGATCAGGTCTGAACAGCCATGCTAGTCCACGCCTCCCCTCGGTTCCACACACAGAACGCTCTTTAATTTTAACCCCAAGCTTCTGAGAGGAGGACAGTTATTTCATCACAGTGGAAAAGCCAAGTAACCCTGCCCCCAAGAACGGACTGCAGTGGTCAAGGGCCTGGCCACTCTGAGAGCGAGGTGTGGGCCCGGCTTGTCTCTGGAGCCCTGGTTCCTGCTCCGGCGCAGAGAGCCGCAAGCCAAGGAGCTCGTTACCGGCATCTCCAGAACAAAACGAGCCAATCCTGGACACAGCATGAACTGGTGTCTGATCCTAAGAATCAATTGTCTGTGTCTCTGGAGAGATGCTGGTCATAAAACACAGGATTTGGGGGAATATGATTGCTGAATTTGATGTTATGCCTGTCCTGATGGTTTTAGCTCTTGGCTGCCCAGACCGGGGGACTGACTGCCCTAGAACAAACACAGTGGTGACGAAATGAGCCGAATCAGAGGCTTTGAGGCAGGTGTGGCGGGCCCTCCCCATGACACTGGCATGTTGTCTACAGCCGGCCGCCTTGTGGACAGGCAGGAGAGGGCTGCACAAGGAAGTCTGGGCTCTCAAGTCTGGCAACGTCCTTCTTCACTTTTCTAAATCATTGTCCTTCTCCGTGAAACGACCACAATCATCCTTGCCACCTCTAGGCGGTTCCTCTGAGATTTATTTAGATGAGATCCTTTTAGAGTTCTGTAAAAATTAATGTTTTGATTTATAGGCAAAATAGGCTGAGCATAGGGGGAGGGAAAGTCCCAGTCTGTGTGGACGGCAATTAACTGACCACCTCGAGTCACTATCCACGCGTCGTGATGTCATAGGAAAGGGCAGACCTGTCCCTGTGTGTTCCTGAGACGGACTCTCCACAGAGTAGAAGGCCCATCTTTCCCCTGCAGGGGAGCTGGGGGTTTCAAACTGCTGACCTTGCAGATGGCAGCCCCCTGTGTACCCAATTCCTCTTAAACTGACTGATCACAATGCTGCTGCCAATGTGGTAAAGATGCGGGGCTGGGGGGCAGGGGGAGAAGTGATGCACGGTACCCCAGGAACTTGTTGGACTGCTAACCACAAGGTCAATATTCGTTTGAAGGCATCAGCCACTCTGCAGGGGAAAGAGGGAGCTTTCCACTCCCATAAAGATGTCCAGTCTTGGAAACCAGCATGGGCAGTGAACTTGGTTTTGTGGACTAAGCATCAGGAGCTCGGCTAGACGTTGGAGATACGAAGATGCAGGCCCTACCTTGGGCAGCAAATGACATGAAGACAGATAACTCTCTCTTTTTTTTTGGGGGGGGGGGGGCATCACTGTTCTACGGTGGTGGGAATAGGAGGCCCAGCCCCACTGCTGGAATTGAACCTCCATCCCAGTGGGCCGCAGTCCCGCACACAACCACTACGCCACCGGGCCTCAGCCCGACAGATAACTCTTAAAAAAAAAAAAAATCTTACTGGGGGGTTTATACAGCTCTTACCACTATCCATCCACCTATCATCCGTTCATCCATTGTGCGAAGCACATTCGTACACATGTTGCCATCATCATTTTCAAAACATTTCTTCTTGGTTTCAGCTATTTTTTTCCCTCCCTCTCCCATCTCCTCCTCTCTCATGAACTCTTGATAATTTATAAATTTTTATTTTTTCATGTCTTAAACTGACCGATATCTCCCATTACCCACTTTTATGTTGTCTGTCCCCCTGGGAAGGGGTTATATGTAGATCACTGTGATCAGTTTCCTCATTCTTCCCTCACCTTATCCTCCTCATATTGCTACTCTCATTATTGTTCCTAGAGTCCCTGTGTTTCCAGTTCTTATCGGTACCCATGGACATGCTCTGGTCTAGCTGTAACTGTAAGGTAGAATTGGGGTCATGATATTGGGGTGGGGAGGGAGAAAGCATTAAAGAACTGGAGGAAAGTTGTATGTTTCGTAGGTGCTATACTGCACCCTGACTGACTTCTCTCTTCCTTGTGACCTTCTGTAGGGGGATGTCCAGTTATCTACTGATGGACTTTGGGCCTCCACTCTGTGCTCCTCCTCATTCATATTGATATGATTTTTTTTGTTCTGGGTCTTTGATCCCTGATACCTCATCTCTTTGATACCTCATGATCACACAGACCGATGTGCTTCTTCCACGTGAACTTTCTTGCTTCTCAGCTAGATGGTTGCTTATTTATCTTCAAACCTTTAAGACTCCAGATGCTGTAGTTTTTGATAGCTGGGCACCATCAGTTTTCTCCATCACATTTACTTGTGCACCCATTTTGTTTTCAGCTATCATGTAGGGAAGGTGAGGATCATGGAATGCTGGGTTGTTAGAACAAAATATTCTTGTGTTGAGGGAGTATTTGAGTAGAGGCCCAATGTTGGTCTGTTAGTTTAATGCTTAACATATATGTACATAGATTTCCCTATCCTTATACAAAAATAAATTTACATATGTACATGCCTATATTTAGAGCTCTAAAAATGTCCTTTGTCTCCTAGTTCTTTCCTCTATTTTCTTTTACTTTCCTCTTGTTCCACTATCATGTTTGGCTTTCATTCGGGTTTCAGTAATTTCTGTCGGTCACATTGCCCTTGATCAAGCCCTACCAGGCATCCAACACCTTCTTCATCATCGACTTTAGATTATTTTTTGTTTCCTTGGAAGACAGATTAATTCTAATTATCTAAGAAGAATGTGCTTACTAGTGGCAGTGTTTAAAGAACAGCAGCCCAAATAGGATGCTACTGATGTGGTAAAATGCCTTTGCTTTAGCAGCTTTATTGAGATATACTGAAGATGCCTGATGGTTCATTCAATTCAATGTTTCCAAATTATATTCACAGGGCTATGCAACTCTCACTTCAAACTAATTCTAGAACATTGTTGGTGCCCCCAAATGAATGCCCATGCCCACTCTTATGCATGCCCTATCTCCCTTCTGGACCTCTCCCTCTTTTTGATCCAGGCAAGCAGTAATTAACCTTCTGTTTACAGATTTGCCTATTTGGGCATTTCATTTGAATGGAACCATCCAATATGTGGTCTTTTGTGAGGTTAGCATCATGTTTTCACGGTCTGTCCATGTTGTAGCAGAGACATCATTGCTTCTGAGGGCCCGACAAATATTACATGCCAATGTCATATATTCATTCAGTTCTTGATGGGCATTTGATTGTTAGTACTTTTCGGCTACTACGAATAACGCTATTATGAACATTCATACAGTCATTTTGGGGGTGGACATATGCCTTCATCTTTCCGGGGCGCACCCATTAGGTGCTACTTCTGTGCTTCACGTGTCCAACTGTCTGAGTAACTATGACTGCCCTCCAAAGCTGTATTATTTTCCATCCCCGTATTTTATACATGACAGTCCCAATTGCTCCACATTTTCACCAACACTTGTTATCTTTCTTCTTAGAAAAGGGGTGCATCTCTGTGGTTCTGATAGGCATTTTCCTAATAACTAATAGCAACATCATGAAGCCTTACATTTAGGTCTATGATCTAAAATGCGGAGTTAATTTTGTATATGGTGTGAGTTAAGGGGTCTAACTTCATCCTTTTGAATGTGAACAAAATGATGGTTTCACAAAGATAGCAAAGACAATATTCCTATGAGACAGTCTAATGCATCACTCTGTGTCCACTGATCATGGAAGTCTCAGGAAAACCCTATACAGCCAACAGCAACAACGGCTGAAGAGATGCCATGTAGCACGAGATCACATGTGGAGAAGGAGCTGGAAACATGTGGCTGATGAACTCGGGATACAAATGTGAATTGCTTTTTTTTTTTTTTTTTTGAGAACACTGAATGGATGGGCATGGGTGGGACAGGTAGGGAGGAATCCAATTCACTATAACATTGGCTCATGAAGGACCGGGTCCTTAATCCATTCATTCACTCCTCAAATACTTATGGAGAACTTAGCATGTGTCAAGTACTGTTGGCAGGTCCAAGGACAGAGCACACAAAACAAGACAAGCGTCTCTGCGCTTCACCTGCTTGGGGTAGAATACTCAAAAGGTAAACAGAATTCGCAGTGTCTCAGACGGTGGAGAGAGCTGCGGAGGAAAGGAAAGCCTGACAGGAGAGTTGGGAGAGCATTGAAAAGCCAGCCCAGATGCAGAGCAGGGCAGACTGAGCCCTGCAGCCGAGAGGAGAGGGTTCCAGGGGGGAACTACAGATGCCGTCCCCCCGCCATGAGTCTTTCCCACAACGGTGAGGGCTGAGAGCCAGGGTGACGGGAGCAGACGCCTTGGGTTCAAATCCCAGCTCGGAACTTACAAGGCCCAAGGCAAGTTGCTTATCTTCTGTGGTCTTCAGTAACCTCAACTGTGAAATGAAAGCAGGAATAGTAGCCAGTTCAGATGTCAAGGATAGAATGAGGCCATACCAAGGCTTCAAAAAGTTCCTGGAAACATAGACCAAGAAGTCTAAACACTCAGAAGTTTAAAACACTCAGGACAGCACCTAACACAGAGTAAGCCCTGTTAAGGATTATTAATGACATCAATTATCCCTTCAAGAGTGTGGCATTCTCAGAAATGGCAAGTGACTCTGTAACTACAAAGAGTTCCAACTTAGATGCCAGCAAAATCTCATGCTTCTACATACCTGAAGTATTTACCCCCCAATTTGCAGATCATCCAATGACTCTCCTTGTCAGGTTTCAGATAGGAAACTGTGATGGAATAAATCTTATTAGCCATTTTTTTGGGGGGGGGGGGCATCACTGCCCTCTAGTGGTGGGAGTAGGAGGTCCAGCCTTTGCTCCTATGGACCTGCTGCTGCATTGATCCTCCATCCCAGTGAGCCCCAGTCCCGTGCACAACCACTACACCACCAGGGTTCAGCCCTATTATTGTCTCTCCAGAGAAAATATGTCTTTTACTGGGATTCAAAAATGGGAGGTTTACTCACACTTGAGAGAGCAGGTCCTCATTTATAATCCCACCCCTCCCCAAGGATTGATCAACTTTCTCCCTGCTTTTGTCTTATTCCTAGAAGCAACTAAGCCTGTATTCTATAACATGGCATTGAAAGAAAACGATTCTTTCTCCTGAAGGTGTTTTTCATTTCTCAAGAACCTAAGAGGGCCAAGGTACCAGGGGTGTCAGTTTCAACCCACCTGTTCTAATGATTCTAATTTCGAGACGCACTTATTTTCTAATTCGTATACCTGCCAACATTGTTCTGCTTCGTAGAACACGGTCCAGGAAGTTAGTGTCAATACACAGTGATTCACATTAATAAAAGGGATGAATGGAGCTAATCTAAGTGTACATCAATCAGCGAATGAGCAAATAATGGTGCCTCAATCCCAGGAAAACCTACATAGGCAAAAATAATACACAACAGCCGCAATTAATAAACCAGCAATCATGTCCGTCTGTCAACCAGGCACAGTGTTGAAGGTATTATATCAAATGCCTGGTTGACACAAGTCAACATGTCTCTAAAATAACAATGGCTAATATTTATTGTGCTAAATACTTTACTAAGGGCTTTATACACTTGAGCTAATGTAATATGTATAAAAACTCACTTTAGAGGTGAAGATAAGGAAATTTCCCCAAGCCAGAAACGGAGGTACAGCTAGGATTTGCATCCAGGTTGCCTGACTCCAGAGACCCGGCTTTGAAAAACTTCACGATGCCGCCACTTTATGTTCATAAAGTAATATAAGACGATGGGGTCGAGGGGACATGGTTGCATGAACACTGTCAATGATTAGCAGGGAATCTCAAGCAATGAAGACCATTAAGGATTTAATTCGGGATCTTTTTCATGTTAAGGAGCTGACTGCCAGTTTCCCATGATGCTCCACACAGACTCACCTGTCTGTCCGTCTGTCCAACAGTCTGTGCTCAGGTCGTGTTCCGGAAGCGGAAGAAACCACAGTGACAACACGGCCGGGCTCATCAGCCAGCCTGTCTGGACTGCTTTCTCCAACTCCTCTGTGAGGCCTTCTCCCCAGGGGGTTCAGCTCAGAAGTCACACACTAGGAAGACTCTCTGGTCACCCTGAAGTAAGCTACATTTCTCTTCCTCCCCTACCTTCCTTTGTCTCCTGCTTCTCAACAGAAGGAAAGCCCCGCAGGGCAGGGGCCATGCCTGCATCTTCATTTCCTTCACCTGAGTGCCCACTCACCACCATGTAGGAACTATGTGCTGAAATGAATGAAACACCTTCCCTCCCTCCTACGGTCGTGCTGGGAAAATGTATCTTTCCACAACAATAAATCCTGTCCTAGTTAAAGCTATCTCTGGCTCCTGGGTGTCCTGCCCTGACTAAGCTGACCCTGGGCTAAGGTCTTCTCCAGAAGTGGAGGTGAATGATTGAGGGCTCAATGGACTCAAGTCCCAGCTGCACCATGGAGGAGGTGAGAACACCTCTGGGCCTCCGTTTTCTCATCTGTGAAATGGGGCAATGCCACAACACCAACATCAAAGAATGCACTGGTTACTACAGCAAGTGTTCTGGGGTCAGCTTCTGGCACACGATCATGTGTGATCCTCCCCTGCCACAGCCTCAGCTACTCATTCTTCCCTGAACAATCCAGGTTCTTTCAAATGCCTTGTCCTTCTCACAGGGGGTGGTTTATGAAATCCACTACTGACTCACTGTGATTGTATACATTTATGAACGTGAAAAAAAGTTCCTGAGAGCAGCAATTGCATCTTCAGTTCTTCATAGAGCCTGGGATACTGTGATTCACTTAATGATATACTGGGATCATTACCTAAAATTAGGCATTTTAATAGTTTGTGCTTGCATAAGAAAGTTCAAGGTGACTCTTTAAAGTTCACTTGGTTTTCCTTTTCTGTTTACGCAAATACTACTATAAGTTAAGGAGGAGGAAGCTTTCTCTTCCCCAATGCGGCAGGTTCTCACCCTCCGACTCTTGTTACCTATCATTTACAATAATGACGCCATAAACACTGACCCCGGGGACAAAGCAGTCTGTGAACGCCATATTAGAGTGAGGAGTTATTATTACTGCCATTAAAGATCTTGTCTCTACGAGAAATTACCAGCAGGAACTTGCTCAGCAATGTGGGGGAGACACTGGTTTCTCTTGTGTGTGCTTTCAGGGAGAAATGCTCCAGAGGATAGGGAGCATGTTGTCTCCCCATTGGAAACAGGTGGAAAACCAAGGTAAATGTCATCAGCAAAACATGGGATGCGTAGGTACTCTGAAGCTGGGACTGTTCAGGAGCTGGAGGCTCTTGGCATTAGGCTGTTCACGACAAGGCTGGTGGTTCAAAGATGACGCTTCCTGTTTCTGTAGAGATTTACCACCTTGGAAATACTCAGTGGGTGGTTAGGAGGCAAGCATGACCAATGGCAGTGTTTATGTTTGTATTTTTTTAAGATGGTGTGGGAGGTTTGGGTGGTGGGCTACAGGGAAAGCACTGGAGCTTTTTAAGGATGCCAGGTTCTCTGAAGACTAGCAAAGGCAGGAGGACAAAGTTGACAGAGAAGGGTACTAAGTTTCAAAACAGCCTGTAAACACCGCTGCCCATGAGAGGCACCTACCTGCAGGGATCAAACTCCTTTTCTGAAAAGCAGGCACTCACTGCTATTGAGTTGACTCCAGCTCACAGTGACCCTACTGGACAGTGTGGATAGGGCCTCTGTGAGTTTCTGAGACAGTTAACTTGTTCACAGGAGTAGAAGGCCTCATCTTTCTCCCAAAGAGTGGCCAGTGATGTCAAACTGCTAACCTTGTGGTTCACAACCCAACATGGAAGCCACTGCATCACCTCCCATCAGATTATGGGCTAGGCAATCATTTACTTGTGAGAAGCACACATCACCTATAATGATGTCTTGATGGGAAGAAGCTGCCAGCTGTAAACAAGTGACCTACACATCTGGGAAATGTCTCACTCATGAGCTGGGGCCAATACTGAGTGGGGATCAACAGCCACGAGGGTGTGCCTGGTTGTGTCCTGAGATTCACAGGGAGTGATGTAGGATGCTTGGCCAAATTCTCAGATTCAAATCTCAGTTAAGCCATGAGTGCTACAATGGTGAGGAAGTGAGAGGAGACTGCCAAGGAATGGGGTAAACTGGAAGCCGAGGAAACGGCAGCCACAGACCAGTGTTGGCGACTGAGCTCTTAGGAAGGAGGTCCGTGTCTCTGATGGTTCTTCTCTGAGGAGCCCACGGCTGGCGCTTTATCACGCTTCAGATATGACCTCAAATATCATTTTCTCAGAGGGGTTGACCTGACTACCTACGATAAAGTCAGCCCTACCCACAGTCAGCATCTGCCTATCCTCTTATTCTGATATATTTTTTCCTTTTCTCCATACCTGAAATTACCCTGTCACGTCTTGTCTTTACTGTCTGCATCTACCTGCAAGAATGTAGACTCTAGGAGAAGAGTGTCACTCACGTCATATTCACTAATGTGTGCCTACTTCCCCCAGCGTGTGACACATGGAAAGCACATACAATGTGTTCATGGAATAAATAGAGGGCTATTCTGTGATGATTGTCACAGGATCTAACTATTCGTCATCCATCGTGGATATGCTCTGATTAACTTGGCTGGGTCAGGGTTCTCCGTAGTTTGGCAGTGATCCACCATGTCATTTAACACAATGTAATAAACTTCCTAAAAATAATATACATAAATAAACTTCCAGAAGGCTCTGACGTAACATAATCAACTCTGAGCAGCCAGCAGCTGTGGTAGAGAGCAGTCCCTTTGATTAAGTCACACCATGGATGGAATTGGAAGAACGACTTTTTGTGGGTGTGGCCTACTCCTCTGCTGGTTCTGAGCCCTGCAGCTGGTCTGTCAACCTCCTGCCACATCGCCCGTCACTCTTAGGAGCCATCAGCCAACTGTCTGCCTGGGAGTCATTTGATTTTCATCCATCAGCCTGTGGCCTTCCTGCTTTCTGCTTCATTAGCCCTGCAGCTATGTGAGTCAGGAGGAGCTTCTGGCTTATCATTTGACACATGGACTTGAACTGGCCTGATTTACCCACTTGTACAACTGTGGGAGTCCGTGTTCTTGGTATAAGTCTTTTTCTACATACACACACACACACACACACACACACACACACGTCACTGGGTTTACATCTCTAGAGAATCCAGCTAACACATTACCTACCTAAGGGACCCTGATGTCACAGTGGTTAAGTGCTTGGCTGCTAACTAAAAGGTCAGCAGCTGCCATATAAAGGCAGAAGCGACCGTAGGACCTGAGTTATTTTGCTTTCTCTCTCATCAGTGTTGGGGCAACAGCAGATGGAGTAACACTGCAGGGAAGAAGACTAAATAAAGAGCGTAGTCTATAAGGTCTCTTTAGCATGAAATATGCGTGGACACGGCCTGTACTGGCATTCAATGCACGAGCGAACTACTTTTGCAATATTCTTTGACTCATACTTATAGATGTTGGGGAAGAAGGCCCTTATTTAAGACAGTCACTTTCAAACTATATTTTCACCAGATACTAATTTTGGCAATGGAATTTTACATGAAACCCCACTACATTAGCTGTACACTTCTGGGAGTCGCAGAGGAGAAAGGAAGGACTGGGCTCTGTCGTCGTAAGACAGAACATTATCTGTCTTCCTGAAGGAGTCCTGATAACTCTGAGGGACACAGTGGTTTGAAAGGGAAAGGACGTTATTTATTTAGACCAGAATTGGGGAATGTCTAGCCCACTGGCTGCACGTATAAGGCCTGGGCAATCATCCACACCAGCTAATACTGCATGCCTCCCCAAAGAGAAGCAGTTCCAGCTATCACATACAGGGTGAGTTAATTAAATGTTTGACCACCTCTGGCAGGCTAATTTTTTAAGTGGATAATTTTGTATGACCTGAAAAAAAAGCTCTAAGTAGCCGAATGGTCCTTGGCAGAAAAAAAGGCTCCCTATCCGATCTAGAGAAACAAATCAATGAATGGGGAAGAGAAAGCTTTTCCTTGGTGCAGTGGGAAAAGTGGGACTGGGAAACCAGCACATTGTAACCATCACAGTAAGACTGGTTTGAATAAGAATCTTCAATGGATGCTAAATTGAGGAGGGCAAGTTCTACCAGAAGCAGACTATTTGTCTGGGCTTCATTTCTCTCCCAATCAGTTGCTGGTAAAGGAAAGACACTGCTTCTAAGCAGACAACATTACTTGTCTGTAAGCTTTAAATGTGTTATGTAACACAGAGAGAGGCGGAAGAACTGCTCCCGATGAAAAGGTACAAGATGGCAACACATTCAGTACAGGACCTTCAATTTGAGGGGAAATGTGCTCTGCAGGACGTCACGGGGAGAACTGGCAACGTGGGATCTGGAATGCCAATTGGATAAAATGAATTCTGTAAGTGTTAACTTTCTAGCGTTTGATAATTGAACTATAGCCAAGTAAGAGAAGGTTCTTGTTCTTACCCAAAACACCCGTTCAGTATCATGGGCCACTCATAAAGAGGGCTCAAAATCCCAAATCCCCAACTCCTTTGTATTTAGGAATCTGAGTCAGAAATCATCTTGACAACATCAAAGGTGCCATCTCCACCTACAGCTTCGAGAGGCTCTGTGACGGGATCCCTGGAGGGCAGCGGTACTTGCTGGGACCGACCCAGACTTGTGGAATCTGTGGCTGGGGCAGCTTCATGCTAAACTCTGAAGACCCCGGGTCCAGAGAAAATGGTCAGACAATGAGGTGATTTGCTACACACATCGGTGAATCCGAGGACAGGGCACAGAAGAGTTTTCTGTACTCTTCGTGTAATTTTTCCTTCAGTTCGAATTCTCTTCGGAATGCAAGTCCAGCAGGGCAACAAGGAAATGAAGCCCGTGCAATGTCCCAAGGGGCTGTGGAGCGGAGACTCCGGGGGCAAGGCAGCACCTCCGGGAATGGGACTCGCAGGCGGGGCGAAAGTTAGGGCTGAAGTGGCGGCCCTAATTCGGGACAGGCAGCAGGAGGAGCCTGCAGGGACCCCCAATCTCCTTGCAGAGGGCGCCCAGGGGCTACACTCACCCGAGTAGGAGAGTCCAGCGACCTCTAAGAAGAGCTCTTCTTCTGAAAAGCTTTCGGGGAGCATGAGGAAGGCGGCGTTCACGGCGCTCTTCAGGTTCTTGTCCAGGGCTGCCTTCAGGGTGGCGTTCTCGTTCATGGAGACAATTTTCACCTGCGGAAGAGCGGAGTTCTGCAAGTGAGGCCCTACTCGCGCTGGGGCGCTCACGAATGCTGAGCACTGAGGTCCTGGGACATCGGGCCGGTCGGTGAGAAGAAATTCATCTTCTAATACGCAACCCCCCAGCCCCCCCAGTTTCCTGTTGTGTGCCAGAGTCGGAGACATCATGACATGGGAAGAGAGAGCTCTGCCAAGGAAAACGAGCCAACTGTTACTCTTTAAACAAGGAAACTCGTCACGGGCTTTGAGGAAGATATCAGTACACAGTGAGTTGATGTTCTTCGGAAAAAAATGTTAAATCTGGGGAAAAAAGGCCTCATTATTTTACTTCCTTTTCTGGGGGAGACAAAGCCATTTCATGTCTTTATTTAGGACTTGTCTCTATTCTTGCCTCTGTGTAACCTAGGTTGTTTATGATCTAGTTCTTGATTTCTAGATAAACTGATTTTGAACTTGACTGAGTTTTTTGTTGTTGTTGTTGTCTTAAGTCGGTACAGTAGAAAGGGCATGGGGTTTGAAGTGAGGTCTGGGCACAAAGGCAGGAACTTCCAGGCTGTGTGAGTGTGAGCAAACCGCCTCTCTGAAGCCCTCACTCCCACAAGGAAGATAACAGATGCACACGAAAGTGATCAGGAAGATGGACTGGAACAATATTGGCAGGGGCCCAGGACATCCCTGAATGCCTTGCTTCATCAATTAGTGCTATGGAGTCTTTCTTCTCTTTCACTCGTTTCCAAGTCTATAGTAGCTTTGGAAGAAGGCTTTTCTCTTAAAAACACAGAAGTTGCTGCCTGAAAATTCCCCCAACCCATTCAAATATGGAGCTCCAATTTGAAGAGAGCTTCTGTGTTTTAAATGTCTGCACAACACTGTAAGGGAAGACGCAGGAGAGCTGGCCCTGAGGTTGCTCCCTCCTTAGCAGTGCACTGGGAGGGAGTGACAGACCCCAGCTCCTAAGTGGCTGGGGAGAATACATGGGTTATTATTTACAACTCCTGAGGGGGTCTGTCTGTCTCCGACTGCACAACACAAGAACTTCTCTGGGCCAGTGTGGTTCTCACGACAGGGTGCTTGAGGGTAGCTCCCAGGACTTGTTAAAAAGTCTGCTGTACATTTCTCACAAGTTCCCATGTGCCGAATCAGTGCTATCCGGTCCCTGGGGGCTTGACCATATTCATGGCAAAGTGGCATTAGAGATCAAGGAATTTCTCCATGAACTGTTCAAGCTTCCCTGTATGGTGACATTAGGCCAAGGTTGGTCCGCTGCCCACAAAGCTGGCAGTTCACACCCACCATTTCCTCGGCAGGAGAAAGACGAGGCTTTCTGCTTCTGGAAACCTGTGCAACCTCATTAATTCTAAATCGGGGCTCCACAAGTCAGAATCGACTGGCTGGCAGTGGGTGGCTTTTGTTTAAATTTCGATGTGCCCACCTGCCCTTTAATGTGGTGGTACAAATCCACACTCCTGTCATCATCTTTTGAAAGCACCATGCTGTTTCTCGTTTGCACAATCAGGAAAGGACCAGAAGTCCTTCCTAAGGACTCATATCCTGGAAACCCACCACCTCTAAAGCTTGTAGGACTGCCACTGAGTTTCCTCCAACTGTGGTCTCAGGGTTTCAGCTGGCTTACGTTTGTCAATTACAGATGATTCCTGATAATACTCAGAACCTTTACAACAAACAAACGAACAAGACCCCCTTTACAATAAGGAGAAGAATGATATCTCTTCTATGGTACAGTAATTTCTTTTCTCTCTTTCCTTAATAGTTATAATAAGCGGTACTGACAGACCTTGGAGGGGGCGGGGGAGGCTTTAAAAAGTATGTAGGAAAATGACATCTTATCTTTTAATTCAGTTTTCCATGAACCTTGTGAAGCCCCCTGTACTGGGGGTTTGGCTCCAGACTCCTGTTCTAAAGGCGATACCACAAGAAAGTGGGCCACAAGAATTGCTTGGCTTCTGGGTGCATGTCAACGTTGTGTTTGCACGAATTCTGTAGTCTAAAAAGTGAGTAATAGCATTCTGAGAATGTTTAAAATAATGTGAGGATTAGCTAAACGTGACCCAAAACAAAGTGAGCACATGCTGTTGGATAAAACAAAGCCAACAAACTTGCCTGAGGCCAGGCTGCCACAGACCTTCCATTTGTTAAGATACAGCGGGGTCTGCAAAGCATCATCAAGCCATCAACCCGGGCTATGGAACATACAGCTATTTTAAGAAGGAGTCTTAAAAATCTAGGTTCTATTTTTTGTACCACCTCACATGCCCCACCCCTCTTCTGTTCCTCAGGGAGTTTTCTTAGCATGGCCAAACTCCCAATATGTTAGGTAAGCCGCTTGATCCGATACCACCACCTCCTCCCTTGTAATTACCAGGTAATAGCCCTTAATTAAACCTTTTGGCACTTTCCTGAGTTTAATATTGTTGCAATCAACTGCAGAGAGTAAAACCAAGCAGCAGCTCAAGCGAAGGGCTTGCCCAAGCTGCATAACGAGCTGATGGCAAAAATCACGGTTAACACCCTGTGCTTGACACAGCCAGCTCGAAACATTTTCGATTACTCTCAGATATTCAGAAAGGGATCTCGGTTCTATTTTGCTTGAAAGAGGATTAAAACAAAATTCAGAAGCCTGTAGAATGCCTACATTTAAGAATGCCTTATTCCCTATCGAATTATGAATATAAAAAAGATTTTTTAAAAAAACGTACATGATCTAGTTCCCTGAGGGCAGAGGAGTTACACTGTTTCCCCAACGACGGAGTGACACATCCACCTGGCCCTCAGCCCACCCGCTGACTGTTTTCAGGGCTCGTTCACACCCCTACGGGACCTCCTTCACAGTGTCCAGGCTGCCTCCTCCCTGGCAGGTCCTTCTCCCTCTCTTTTTAGAGGGGCTTCCCCAGAAGCTCAGTGAATCAGAAGCTATTTTGAGATACGAACAAAACAACGATGCCAAGCAAAGAATAGGGGCAAAGTTTCCTATTCATTCTTCATAGGCTGTAAGACTGGCAGTCTGTTTGCTGAACTTTAAGGCTAAAAGAGTGAAAACACAAACGTCCTTACTCCATGGGAAGACGTCGGTTCAGAAGCCTCTGCCATGGGGCTGCTCCGGTTCTTCACTGTCAAGTGAACTAGGAACTTGCCCCTGCACCACTGCTTACTTGGGGCTCAGAGTGTAAAGCCCATGAACCTTGGGATGCTGCCAGAGAGGCCTGGGAAAACAAGCCAGTCCTCAGATTTGTGAATAGCTGCTTGTATCTTGCTGGGAATGCCCCGACCTGAACTGCATAGATAACATTAGCGCTACTGCCCGAGCAAATGGTGGGGAGAAAGGCAGGGGCAGCGTCTGGGGAGGCTTTCAAGAGCCCGTCTGGAGAGATTTGTGAGTACGTTTCAACAGTGGGAAAAAGGAGAGTCACACGTGGTCTCCTCTATCACACAGCCACCTGAAGCAAGCTCTTAAATGGCAGAGGGTGAAGTGGAAGGCACAAAGAACACAGCCGTACTGAGTGTTGAAGTCACCTCCCCTGGACTTTTCTGTCCAGATGACCAGGAGGGGTAACTCCTCCCAAGGCCACTGCACCAGGAGGAGGCAGCAGCAGGAGACCCGAGCGGTGGGCCATGTCTTGTTCATTATCGACTCGTTGGACTGTGAGGGCTCTTGGAGGACAAGCGATGTGGTGTCCTGTTCCCTCTATTTTTCTTCCCCTACATTCCTTTGGCACTCATGGGAGAGGAAACCTAGCTATCTTTTGAATAAGTAAATGAATGGCTCAATCTTTGCATTTCAAAGGCTAGAGGCCCAGAGATTTGCTCACAGCTGGGCCAAGCCAAGGCAGTAGCTGGGTGTTCTAACTCGAAGTTCAGAGTCTTTCAGGTCGCTGGGATTTTTCCAGCTACAAAAATTAAGCCAAGGCTAAAATACGGGATGACTATATGATTTAGAATATACGACAGACAGTGGATTGTGTGGCACATCAATTATATTGGAGTACAGTTGCTATTAAAAGATAAAGCTACAGGGCTGAGCCCCGGTGGCGTAGTGGTTGTGCACGGGATTGCGGCCCACTGGGATGGAGGTTCAATTCCAGCAGTGGGGCTGGGCCTCCTGCTCCCACCACCAGAGAGCAGTGATGCCAAAAAAAAAAAAAAAAAAAAGATAAAGCTACAATACTAGCAGATGAAATAATCAATGAACACAATAGGGTAATTTAATTAAAACTCCCTTACCAACGTAGCAAAAATATTGTCACGTCAACATGAAATGTTTTAATACTTCAAAGAAAAATTATCGTTACACCAAAAACCTAAACATAATATCAAGTCTAAAACTTCTAACTTAAACTAAGTAAATCATGGACATAACTATTTATATTACTTAAGAGTTCTTTTGACTTAGAAAAAAAATGGCTGCAAGGTTCTATTAGATATAGGACTTTAATCTCACAGTTCTTTACTAGGGAAAAAATGACCAAGAAATTTAAGGCTGAACTTAAAATAAAAATAAAATAATCTAATTATGAGTCAAGTTCACAGAAAAGCATGATAGAAATTTAATCTATGATCTAGTTTTCCTCAGAAATGTCCACCTTTTTAAGCAAGGTGTTAACCTCTATATTCACTTAAAACTCTTAAATTATCCTGGCCCATCAAGCTCTGAGGATGACATCCCTGCTCAGAGCAGCCAATACACAGAGAGGAATATGGGGCTGGCTCCATCACAAGACAAGGTGCCCCCTCACCAACCCACAGTGGCTAAGGGGGACAGCACAGCAGCACAGCACTGGAGACACAGAGTGGGTTTTGTGCTCGGTTTGACACCCCGACCCTTCTCTCTCTCTCTCTCTCTCTCTCACACACACACGTGCGCGTGCCACAGTGAAACACAAAGGGAGCGCATCAGAGCAGCTAGGGGAGCAAAGCAATGAAGTCCCAGAGGAATCCGGAAAACAGACTTCACCAGCTCTGATTGGAAAACAATCAGGACAGCAGACAGACCTGGAACTATTTATAGCCCCCACCCCACCCGATCCTCATGCCTAGCCATATAAGATGGGCAGGGTAACCAATCCCAAAGAGAAAATAATGGCTCCAGGGGAAGATGGGAGAGGAGGAGGAGGAGGGAATAAGGGAGTGCGGAGGCAACAAATCCAGGAACAAGGGAATACTAAGAGATCCAAAATAGATGGCAAGGAGGGCGGAGAGTGCTTGCTGGTGTTTTTTAAAAATCATTTTATTGGGGGCTCGTACATCACTCATCACAATGCATACATAGTAGACTGTACCAAGCCCTTTCGCCTGCCTGCTGTTGCCATCATTCTCCAAATCTCTGCTTTTCCACTTGAGCCCTGGATTCCAGCTTCTCATGCCTTCCCCTCCCCGCTTCCCCCTGCCTTACCACCCCTCATTATTTTATAAATTATTATTTTGTCATATCTTAGGTTGCCTGTGCCTGCTGGGGGTTGATCGAGTGCAATGTGCTGAGACAAAGCACTAAGAGCCGAATGAAGGGAGAACGTGATAGTGGGACGGGAGGAAAGTGAAAAGAATTAGCCACAAGTACTAGGAGGCAAAAGATATTTATAGCGGTACAAATAGAGGTACGCACATATGTAAATATATAAATAGAGATGAAGGCCTAAGGACATATATTCAAACATTATGTATGAAATTAGCAGATGGACATTCAGCCTCTACTCAAGTACTCCCCTTGATGTAAGAACACTTTGTTCTAATAACCGGGCATTCTGTGATGCCCACCATCCCAACACGATTGGTGAGTCAAAATGGGTGCATAAGCACATGAGGTAAAAAAGGCTGATGGTGCCTGGTTATTAAAAGACATAGTGTCAAAAAAAAAAAAAAAGACATAGTGTCTGGGTCTTAAAGGCTTGAAGTTAAAAAGTAACCATCTAGCAGAGAAGCAACAAGCCAACAACATGGAAGAAGCACATCAGCCTGTGTGATCATGAGGTGTCAACGAGATCAGGTATTAGAAGACCCCAAACAAACAAATATATTGATGCCACTGATGGCGGTCAGAGAGGATGTAAATCTTTCCAGAAGCAGAAAGCCTCATCTTTCTCCCTCAGAGTGGCTGGTGGATTTGAACTGCTGGCCTTGCAGTTAACATCCCACCTTGTAACCCACTACACCACCCAGAGTTCCTTCTTTGGAGTTTGAGACAATACAATTTAACCTAATTCTTTCTTTTAAAACACAAAAAGATCCACATTCTAATTCTTTCTGAAGAATTCACACATTTTTCTTGTTGAAATGCTGGCCACCTTTTTCTTTCATGTGAAGTTTGTTCCTTTATCAAATTTGAGCAATATCTGCTGCCACCTAGGGGTAAAAAATAGTTTGTACCCAACCTGGTTAGAACTGAGAGTAGCTGGAAGCTGATAAACAGTGACTTCTAAGAGAGGGAAGTAAGTGGGGCAGGAATGGATATCACACACCATTTACTATTCTATTTTGGGCATGTTTAACACTTCCAAATGAGTCCCAAGATATCTTAATTTTCTGGCTATAAGACTAGTAAGCCTTGGGGAAAACCATGGGTATCAACATTTCCTTCTAAGAAAACTCCGAAGTTAAATGTCAAGAAGCACAGTTTTGCATGTCTTGCTATTTCGATTTTATAAAGATATAGGTATAGGGCTGAGCCCCGGTGGCGTAGTGGTTGTGCGCGGGACTGCGGCCCACTGGAATGGAGGTTCAATTCCAGCAGTGGGGCTGAGCCTCCTACTCCCACCCCCCCAAAAAAAATAAAAATAAAGTGGCATCTTGCATGATGTCTTTAAAAAAAGATATAGGTATGTATATTTAGATAAAATCTGAAGCCATTTTCAGGGCTTAGTTTCTGAGATTCACAGCATTTCAGTCTCCAAAGCCTTTTTCCCCCCCTTCAATTTTAAATATTCCAAGCATAAAGAATACAACATTACCACGCTTAATATCTCCTTTGACGTCCAAATAATTGAGAAAGGGAGAAGGGATAGTTAATTTACTGTGTCATTAAGTGGCAGGCATTTAGGGGTCTGTATCTATCTCACTCCACAGATGAGGGTCTAGTGAGGCCTTAAGCGATGAGGTTAGGGGTGCAAGGTCACACAGCCAGAATGCCGAGGGGCACTCACACCCTAGGCCTGTCTGATTCTGAAACACCCGTCTTCTTGCCAGCACTATCGCTCTGCTTTCTACGTGCAATACA
>PVJH01030156.1:0-25146 GCA_004026705.1 Nesogale talazaci
CCGCAGTCTCACACTCAACCACTTACGCCACCGGGGCTCAGTCGCCTTATATATCTTTTAGGGACATGCAAGCCCCCTAATTACAGGTAAACACTCTCGTTACAAGAAAGGGTTGTGCTAAAGGATGAGAGGGATGATTCAGGAAAGGGAGGTACTGGGGTCCCCATGTCCCAAGATGAGCCAACCTAAGCTTCATGATAGCAGGTGGTCTAACTTTGATTGCCCTTGGGCTGGAAACTTGATTTAGCTAGAGCTTTTAGGAGAAGTTATCCATTGTCCTAACAGCAGGGAGTCAGCACTATCTTTTGTGGGAGAGACAATGACCTCTGGATAGCTGGAGCCTTTAGGGAGACTAGCTAAGCTTCTGACCTCCCATCAGATGCTGGCAAATAGTTACTAATATTTGCTTAATATTTTGAAGGAGATATAATTGTGGAAAAGTCTTATCTTTCTCCAACATTAGGGTCATAGAAACTTGCAAGTGGGCATCTAAGAAGCAACTCTTGGTTTCTTCTTGCCTGGAGGATAGGAGCACCAAGAAAACCAAAGCCTCAAGGAAGCAATTAGTGGAAAGAAAGAATGGCCCATAAAACAAGAGCCTGTTCTAACCTGAGACCAGAAGAACTAGATGGTGCCCAGCTCCCACTACCAAAAGAAAATAATAGAGTGGATTTTTGAAAATGTAGAGCTAAAGTCAAAAGAAAAATATCAGACTTATTGGCCTGAAAGAGATTAGAGGAACCCGAAAGACCAATGCCCTGAGTCAACTGTCTAACTTGAGACTAAAGACACTTCTTGAGATCATTGTTCAGCCAAACCATATGCAGGACCATAAAGCAAACACTAATGTCCGTAAAGAATATGCTTCCTAGAATACTCTACCATAGAAGACCCAAAGGATAGTCTGAGCCCAAAGCCAAAGATGAGAGGACAAGGAGGGACAGGGAAGCTGGCCAATCAGAAATGAGGAAACCCAGGGAGGAAAGAGGGAGAGTGTTGATACATTGGGAGAATTATACAGCCAATTGTAGGGAATCCTTTGTGTATGGATTATTGATTGGAAAATTAATTGGCTATGTAAGCTACTATCAAAACCCTCAATTAAATGTTTAAAACAAACCAGATCTAATCTTAACCACGGTCCTACTCTATCTCCCTTCTAGTCTGTATTGGCTTGAGCTGTCTGCACCCTCCAGATTTAACCTTTGGGCTCTTGCAGCAGTTTCTTCCTGCACCATGATGCTAAAGTGCAGCACTAGCTGTAGGTGGCAGAGTAATGACTATGCATTGTTCTTCTTCTTGTAGGTCACATTACGACCTTGCCAGCATACATTGTCATCGGTCAGTCAGGTCACAACCTTGCCAGCATGCGTAGTCTTCTGTCTTCTGATCAGGAAGCCTAACAAGATCCAAACTCACAGATCAGATCTTGGCTGTCACAGCCTCATTCTGGACTCTGGAGTAGAAGCTGGGTTGGACCACACATAGCGTTTGAGCTGAGTCTGGTCATCTGGTCAGCTCCATGTTTGGAGACTTGAAGTAGAGGAGCAATCCCTGTGTAAGGTCAGAAGGTGAGGTATGGCCAGTCCTGCCCCAACTTAGCCTATGAGCCTCCAAGAACTCCAGGACAGTGAGTGGAGGGCAGCACCCGGGAAGATCCAACCTGGGTGTGTCCTTTTTAACACATTGACCTTACACCCTTCTAATTAGGGTCCAGTTCAAATTTATCAACTCCTCCTAGGTTGGGCTTGGGAGGGGCTGAGAGCCAAAGAAAAGTAGAAGTGCACCCAGAACTAGTGTATTATTTTTAACCACTGCACAACACTCAATCATAAGGCTTAATCTATTCATGAACATTTAGGTTGTCTCTTTCTCGCTCTCTCTTTGTTCTATTATAAGCAAAGCTGCAGTGAATAAATTCTCCTCTCCTCCACTGAGCACTCCGTTTTCTCCAGGTCTTCTTTTACATACTCTGGTTAGGTTTTACAGGTCTCATCACCTCGGCATTCCATATTTCATGTTCACTCCCCCCGCCCCCGCCATGTTACAGCTGTTATTGATGGGAACTTGGGATGACTTTTTAAATGCATATATTGTATTTTGATATTTTCAACTCAGTCGCCTTTTTCTTTTGTGCTTCTCAGCTTTGCAACACTAGGGCTCCTTGTGGGTTAGAAAGACCTGTACTTTAAGAGTATGGAAGTACTGGCTTGTATTTTCCTTTAAAATGTGTATGTTTTTACTCCGTCAGTATGGTGAGGCAACCTGTGTTTGTGTGTTTAAATGTGAGAGTTAAGCACACAGCATGTGAAAGCTGGACGCCGACTACAGGGCAAAGAGGAGAATGGATATATCTGAAATGACAGCGTTGCTGAAGAATGTTAACCTGACCACGGGCGGTCAAAAGAACAGTTACATCTGTTTTAGAAGGCATGCCGCCCCAGAGCTCTCCTAGGACAAGGGGATGGTGAGGCTTTGTCTTGCTTACCCTGAACACGCTATGGGGAAGGGACCAGACCCTGCAGACGGTCATCATGGTTGGTGAACGAGAGGGTCAGTGCCAGGTGGATTGGCACCGCGGCTGAAACGACGGACAATTGTGAGCAGGGCATGGGACCGGGCAGGGTACAGAGGGTTGCCGTGAGTCTGCCCGAACTCCGTGGCATCTACCAGCCACCCAGAAAGCTCAGCTTGAAGACCCAAATTGTCAGCCGTTTCAACCAATGAAATGTACTCAGCTGTCCATCTTGCCTCCCATGAAGGCGAAATCTATCTTGATAATACGACAGATTCTTCTATCTATTGAATCTCTTTTCCAATTTTCTGTTCTGGTTTATTGATCTGCTGGTTTATTCCTGGGACAGTACAACGACTTTATTTCTTATTAGAAAAGCAATAAAATCTTATTACAGAAAGATCAGAAAGTACACAGACACAAACACACACAATAAGCAAAAATCACTTATGATAGCATCTACAGATAAGTATTACTTTTACCTTGATGTCTATTGCTCCAGATGACTTAATTTATGTGAATGTGTATAAATATATATTTCATAAGTAAATATTCATAAATTAAGTTCCATATAAACCATTTTGTAAACTTTTCAATTTTGGGATGTAGCAGCAGAAATGGTATCAATAAAAAATAATGCTTCTTTAAAAGCTTATTGTGAAAATAAAAAAAAAATTAAAAAAAATAAAAGCTTATTATGGCTCCCAGTTCTACCAGACAAGTCCGGCTAGAGCAGGGGATGTATCCTGGAGTTGGAAATGTGGGAAATTTAGGATAGATGTTCCCTCATGACTAGTGATGGGAGTGGTGATACTGGGAGGGTGGAAGAATGGTGGAGTAGAAAGGGAGAACCAATTTTAGGGATCCAACAGGGAAGTGAGTGAAGGGGCACATTGAACAGTGTACAATATGAAAAGGCAATAAAAATTTGTAAGTTATTTAGAGTCCATGGGGGAAGGGGAGGGGGAAGGAAAATATGGGGAGCTGATACTGGGGGCCTAAGTGGAGGGAGGATGTTTTGAGAGTGATGATGGCAAAAAAGTGTGCAAATGAAGCCTGCATACAATTGATGTGTGCATGGATCGTGAGGGGAGGTGTGTGAGTACCCAATAAAATGATTCATTAAAAAAAGGGGGGAGGGGAAAGAGGAACTTATATCAGAGTTCATGTGGAAAGTGTTCGGAAATGAATGTGGCAGCATGTGTGCAAATGTGCTTGATACAGATGATGGATGGAATGTTATAATAGCTGTAAGAGCCCCCCAAATTTTTTTAAAAAAACCTTATTGTGGAAAAATATATATGAGCTTTTTATTTTCTTTTTATCATTTTATTGGGGGTTCGTACAACTCCTATCACAATGCATACATCCATCCATTGTGTCAAGCACATTTGTACATTTGTTGCCCTCATCATTCTCAAAACATTTGCTTTCTACTTGAGTCCTTGATATCAGCTCCTCATATTTCCCCTCCCTTCCCACTCCCCTCTCCCTCATAAATTCTTGATAATTTATAAATTATTATTTTGTCATATCTTACACTGTCTGATGTCTTCCTTCACCCACTTTTCTGTTGTCCATCCCCATATACATGAGCTTTTATATATATAATACATTACCCAATATATAACGATCCTAGATATGTGTGTATATGTCATTTCAACCATATATGTGTGTCTGTGTATATATTTGTGGCAGTCATCTGCTTATGTTAATTTTATGATTGAAATGTAGGGGTGGAGTCTAGCCTGCTAATCTGGAGATAGCTATTGAGTAGCTGATGAGGCCTCTGTGTGGGCATGGCTTCTGGGAAAACTCGCGATATTTCCCTCGTGAAGATGAGAATCTATCTTCCCCAGTTGTTGAGAGTTAGTCTGGGAGACGATGAATCACAGACAAGACAAGATGGCAGCATCCGAGAAGCTGGAGGAGCCGGCAGAGAGAACACATGGCTTTGCCCTGATGGAGCCAGACCTCTGAAGCTGGGGCGGCCACATGGAGACCTCTGCCAGCGATGAGTTGCTTCTGCTGTTGATGGACCCTGAGCCCTGGAAGCGAGGAGCCATGGGGAGACCCCTGCCAGCGCCGGGATTCTGCACCCACTGACCTGTGACTTTGTCAGTCGGAAGGAGACTTTATAGACTGATTTCAGGCATATGGGTTAATATGACTTTGAACTGGACTGGGCTCAATGTCCTGTTCCTCTTGTATATAAACCTTTTCCTTATATCATATGCATGTCTATGAAATTTGTTCCTCTAGTCTACCTGGACTAACACAATGTTAATGCTACCAAATTATATATATATATAATTTGTGTATAATTTATATATATAACTTGGTTAGCATTAATTGACCTTCATCGTGTTGTACACACTCGCCACTCTCTACTTCCAAAGGTAGCTCATCACTGCAGACACAGCCTCGGCAGTCCTTCAGCCTTGACTCCCAGTCTCCCCCATGCCCCTCCCGGGTAACCACCAAGGAGCTAATCCAGATGTTCCTGTCAGGAGCCCTGGTGGGTGAGGCACTGGTTGCTAACTGCAAGATGAGCAATTCAAAACCACCAGTCCTCTGCGTGAGAAAAATGAGGCTTTCTACCTAGAAAGTTAAAGTTGCAGAAGCCCAGACAGACGGTTCTCCTCTGTCCTGTAGGCAGGCTTGCTATGAATCAGAGTCAGCTCCACGGCAGTGCTCCAAATAAGCTGGGCCGTACAGTGTTTGTCCTTTTGGGTCTGCCTTCTGTCACCTAACACGAGGTCTTCAAGGCTCATTCATGTGGTAGCATATTGAGGACTCCCTTCCTCTTTATGACTGAGCAGCAGGCAACTGCATGGATATGCCGCATCGTGTTTTCCCACTCATCTGTTGATGGACACTGCCCACCTCTGTGATGTTAGTTTTACTTGGAGTACCAGTATTAGCTCAAGGACTCCAGTACTCTATTGTCTGCGTCCCGAGGTGTCTGATGTGGATAAAAGTGTTTCTGAGTTGGTCAAACTCTTAGAATCCATCTTCTCCTGAATGGAGAAGCACTGCTCAGAGAAAAAGAAATAGCTCCATAGACTGGCCTTGCTCCCCTGAACCTCTATCTTCTTCAGATCCTGGTTCAAAAAGCCTTCACATTCCAGTTTGCATCCTGCTGCTGTGATCGATTGAGTTGTGGACCTCCCAAATGCATGTCAGCGAGGCTGGGCCAGGGTTCTCAGCGGGTTGGCAGTTAGGAAATGCCGAGGCCATTCTCCCTGAAGCGATCTAATGAGACAGCTGATTCATTTTACAGGAGTGTGTGTGTGTGTGTGTGTGTGTGTGTGTGTGTGTGTGATGCACTCCGCTGACTCACGTCTCAGTCTTAATCTCATGACTGGGAGTTTCCTGGACGTGTGACCTGTATCACTTTTTACCTTAGAAGAGAGGAAAAGAATTCAATGTCATGAAGAAATAAGAGCCGTGAGCAAGTGTGTTCTCCTTTGGACCCAGGGTCACTGTGCTGAGAACCTGCTAGATTCAGGGAAAGACCAGAGGCTTGCTGGTAGAATGAGGTCTCTCTAGGTACTTTGGGCAGAGCTCAATGAGTTTTGGGATCCTTACCTGAGCAGGGCAGAGGCCGGGCAACAGGGACTGTGAGAGGAGGCCTGTTCTCAAGGACTAAGAGGAACCCTGCCCTGAAGAAGGGAGATTTGCCTACGTGCCTCTTGAGCTTCTCCCTAAAGTAAAGAGTGAAAAGTGCCCAGGGAGGGGCAGCCTGTGTCAGAATCGGTGAACAGACTGAAGGGTTCAGGTACATTTGACCTCCTCCTTCTTCTGGGACTCAGTCTTCTAGAGGTATAATACACACACACACACACACACACACTCCTTTTTACACCAATAGCTTATGTCGTGTACTGTTTTGCACCTTCATTTTTTCACTTAACAACATACCTTGAGGATTATTCTGCACTTATAGTAACAAATCTCTAAAGGTGGCCCCAAGGGAATCATGTCTCCTGTTTCTATTCACCAGTCCTTGACCGTGGGCTGTCACTGTGTTTATTAGCTGTAACCAATAATCCGTGACGGTGCCCATGAAACAGCAGGACTTCCAAGCACAGGTCAGAAGCCTCTCTGCCTTCTCCCTTGGTCTCTTGAGACCACTAGCTATCTCCATTTATTGCGACTATTGGCCCTTTCCAGGTCTTGCTGTGTTTTAACTTAGCTGCTGTCACTATATAGTATAAAAGGATCTTTGTAAGGGTGATACACTAGAGGCAGACACTCTGTTAACTGGGCTAAGCTGCTGTTTTGTTTAATGATGGCTTCATGGGATAATTCCGGTTCAAAGTTTTTAGCTCATTTCTAGAGCTTTCTCCAGCCTAATGGATGAAACACTTTCTCAGAGCCCTGAGCTACCCAGTAAGAAACTTCACCACCTGGCAGAGATGATCGAGTGGAGAGGCCCTGAGACTACATGGGGAGGAATTGGGGAGGGGGTGTCAAATCGAGACCAACCTGTTACCCAATCTCAAGCAATGGCATGAAAACTAAGCCACCTGAAACCCTTCAGCCCAGCGGCCAGTTCAGTGCCACCCAATGACCATCACGAATGCCATGTGGAAACAGAAGCATCAACCTTACTTGAATACGTGGCCCACAAAATCATGAAACATATTAAGCGCATTGTGCGTTTTTGTGTCTTTGCTTTCTTTTGGTCTGATTTAAAATTTTATTTTGCTGCTTTAACATTGTTATTGACATATAATTCACACAGAAAACAATTAAATAGCTGCTTCTCTGAGAAGCACGGGTGCAGCAGGGCCCTGGAGCGGGAGCTCACGGTGGAGGCTTCAGCAGCGGCTTGCGTGGATGTGGTCGCGGCCGTGGTCGGGGCCATGGACGAGGCTGCGGAGCTCGCGGAGGCAAAGCTGAGGGCAAGGAATGGCCCCCTGTCACCAAGATGTGTCGTCTGGTCTGGTCAAGGACATGAAGATCAAGTCCCTGGAGGAGATCTACCTGTTCTCCCTCCCCATCAAGGAGTCCGAGATCATCGACTTCTTCCTGGGGCCGGCCCTGAAGGACAAGGTCCCAAAGATCATGCCTGTGGAGAAGCAGACCCGTGCCGACCAGTGGACCAGGTTCAAGGCCTTTGTCGCCACTGGGGAGTACAACGGCCACATTGGTCTGGGCGTCAAGTACTCCAAGGAAGTGGCCACCACCATGCACAGGACCATCATCCTGGCCAAGCCGTCCATTGTCCCTGTGAGGCGAAGCTACTGGGGGAACAAGATCAGCAAGCCCCACACGGTCCCCTGCAAGGTGACCGGCCACTTTGGGTCTGGGCTGGTGCGTCTCATCCCTGGCCTCAGGGGTGCTGGCATCACCCCTGGGGCATCACCAGCCCCTGTGCCCAAGAAGCTACTGATGATGACAGGGATTGATGACTGCCACACCTAGGCTAAGGACTGCACAGCCACCCCGGGCACTTTGCCAAAACCACCTTTGATGCCATCTCCAGGACCTATAGCTACCTGATCCCTGACCTCTGGAAAGAGACAGTGTTCACCAAGTCTCCCTACCAGGAATTCACTGACCATCTTGTGAAGACCCACACCAGAGTCTCTGCCCAGAGGACCCAACTCCAGCTGTGGCTACCACATAGTTGATTTTCTATTAAAAAAAAATAAAGTGAATTAAGTATGCCCCTGAAAACACGTAGATTAAAAAGAGTTGTGCAACCATCACCACAATGAGTCTGAAGCCCTACCTCTATGGTCTAAGAACTAAGACCAAGTGGAAAAATAAGAAGCTACTGTAGTAAGAGGCTAAGATAAAAACATAGTAGCATGCATAGGCCTCTAGAACTAAGGTTTCAAGAAAAAGAAAGGGAGAGTAGAACTAAATTCTGGTCTAAGAACCCATGCCTTAAGTGATAGGTTTACTGTGTCAACATGGCCAACAGGAACACGTGGGATTAACAAGGTCTCAGTTTGATGGGAAGGCAAAGAGATAAATGGCTGGGCAAGACCGGCCCTCCTCTCTCTCGCTCTCTGGTGATTGGCCCAGCAGGAAGCTGCTTTAGCTAGTTTTCTGCCTCAATTTGTTGGCTACACTCTGTGTAGGACAGCTAGCCTGTGGATCCTGTTGCTAGAGCTTGAGATTCCTTCAAGCCTCACTTCGCCACGCTGCTGGTGTGGACAGCGCTTGAGCTTGACGCTGCCAGACCCTGTCAGCTTGCACTGCTTGAGTTTGGTATCGCATCTGGGCTGGCTTTGATAGCTCCTGAGCTGCTGTCCTGAGGTTACCTGTGGCTGAGCTGCCCGCATTGTTTTATGGAAGACTCGGCTGTCTGCTTCCTTGACCTTGGACCTAGCAGCCCTCCTGAGTTGAAGGACTTCCATGATAGTAACTGTTTAATGGAAGTGTGTTAAACTGAGCTCTCTGTACAGTGTGGGTTAATTAGCTGGTTATAGCCCTTTGTGCTGTCTATCTTTAGCTCATCATTAGTGTCCTGGTTTTGTTTCTCTAGAGAACCTTGTCTATCACACCTTATGTGCATGTGAAAGTTGGGGACTGAATGAGAAAAACTGCGAAAAAAATCTATGCATTTGAATTGCCATGCTACCAAAGAATATTGAAAGAAACACAGACTGCCAGAAAAGCAAACAAACCAGTTTTGGAAGAAGCACAGCCAGAGTGTTCTTTAGACGTGAGGATGGCAAGGGTTGGTCTCACAGGCTTTGGCTATGTGGTCGAGAGACACCAGGATGTCATGATTGGTAAAGTGGAGAGAGGTCTTCTGCAGCGGCTTTACTCAATGCAGTATGTCTTTTCATCTCCTAACTGCTGCTTCCATGAGCATTGATTATTGATACCAGCAAGACAAAATCCTTTCTCCACTTACGTTACTTATTGATCCAGTCGTGAGGATTTTGGGCCTTCTTCACATTGAGTTGCACTCCATACTGAAGGCTGCCATCTTTGACCATCAGTAAGTGCTTCAAGTCCTCCTCACTTTCAGCAAGCAAGGCTGTATCATCTCTATATTGCAGATCGCCAATCAAGCATCCTCCAATCCTGGTACAGCATCCTTCTTCATGAAATTCAGCTTCTCTGATTACTCGCTCCACACACTGATGGACCAACTATGGAGAAAGGCTGCAACCATGAAGCACACCTTTCCGGATTTTAGACAATGCAATATGCCCTTACTCTGGTTGCACAACTGCCTCTTGTTTCATGGACAGTTTCTGCGTGAGCATGATGAAATGTTTTGGAATCCCCGTTCTTCTCGAGGTTATCCATAATTTATTATGGCCCACACTGTCTAGTGCCTTTGTATAGTCATTCTGCTACCTTTTACTTAGAGCCAAGAGCCAGCAGACATCTGACTTGTTCCAAATCCTCTTCTGAATCAGCCTGAACTTCGGGTAGCTCCCTGTCAGTGTACCAATGCTCCTGTTGCCAGATGATCTTCAGCAAAATTTTACTTGTAAGTGATATCCACGATATTGTTCATAATTTGAGCATTCTGTCGGGTCATCTTTCTTTGGAATGGGCACAAATATGAGTCTCTTCCAGTTAGTTGACAAAGTCGTTGTCTTCCAAATTTCCTGCCATAAGACCAATGAGTTCTTACAGTGCTTCTTCAGTTTGCTGAAACATTTCGGTTGGTGGTCCATCAATTCCTGAAGCCTTGGTTTTGGCTAATATATTGAATGGGGTTAGAACTTCTTCCTTTAGCACCATTGGTTCTTCTTATTTTTTATTTATTTATTTTGGGGGCATCACTGCCCTCTGGTGGTCAGAGTAGGAGGCCCAGCCTTGCTGCTGGATTTAAACCTCTAACCCAGTGGGCCACAACACCATTGGTTCTTGTTCATAGGCTACCTCCTGAAACGGTGGGAGGTTGACTAGCGCTTTTTGGGAAAGTATTCTTTCCATCTTCTTTGATGCTTCCTGCATCACTCAGTATTTTGTCCAGAGACTCTGTCAACATTCAAACCAATAATCTTTCAGCATTCCTCACTCAATATTTTGTTCATAGACTCTTTCAACATTCACACTTTCTTAAGATATACTGAGTGTGGCGGCTGAGCCCAGGTGGCCTAGTGGTTGTGTGCGGGACTGTGGCCCACAGGGTTGACAGTTCTAATTCAGCAACAGCTCTCCAGGAGCAAGGCTGGGCTTCCTACTCCCACCAGGGCAAGTGATGTGACCAAAAAAAAAAAAAAAGATATGCTGAGTGTGTTTCTTCCAAAAGGTCTTTGAAAGATGTCTAGGTCTTTGAACATTTCATTATAATATTCGTTTTGTTTTTGTTCCTCGAACTACCCTTTGAAATGTTCTATTCAGCAGTTTGACTTTATCCTTTCTCCCATTTGCTTTTGCTTTTGATTAAGAGCACATTTCGAGAGTTTTTTTATGTTTACGTTGATCTTTCTTTCCTGTTTTTTTTTTAATGATCTTTTGCTTTCTTCATGAATGCTGCTTTTGATGTCTTCCCACAGTTCATTAGATATTCTGTTCAATGCATTAGATCTGTTCTTGAGATGGTCTGGAAAGTCAGGTGGGATAGAAAATGAAGGTTGTATTTTGGTTCTCATAGATGCGTTTTAATTTTCTTCACCTTCTACCTGAATTTACATATGAGTAATTGGTGGTCTGTTCCACAGTCAGCTTATGGCCTGGTTTTAGCTGCTGAATTGTTCTCCATGGTATCTCCCCACAGATAGAGTTATTTTGATTTTTGTGTATCCTATCTGGAGAAGCATTTGTGTATAGTCACCTTTCGTGTTGTTGAAAAAAGGTAGCTATGAACAAGTTGTTGTTTTTGCAAAAGTGTGATTTCCAGTTTCATTTCTATCACCAAATCCATATTTTCCAACTACTGTTCCTTCCTATTTGTTTCCAACTCTTACATTCTGATCACCAATGCACCAAGGTGCATTCCAATCAATACATCTTGATTCCATGTTTGGTCAATTTCAGTCTGAGGAAGTTGGTAGAATTATTAAGTCTCTCCATTGCTAACTGTTGTGGTTGGTGCATAGCTCTGATGGCATTGATTAGATTTCCTCGGGGGCAGGTAGATAGAATCCTATCACAGAGAGCATTGTACTTCATGATGGACTTAGCAAGATCCTTTCTGACAACAAATGTCATGGCATTCTTCTTGATTGAGTTATTCCTGCACAGTCAGCCATATCATTTTCCAATTCAAAATGGCCAATATCAGTCCATTGCAGCTCATTAATGTGTACGGTTTTGCTTTTTATGAGTTCCATTTCATTTTTTTACCATTTCCAATTTTCCTAAATTCCTACTTCACACACCCCAAGTTCTGATCATTAGAAGATTTTTGCATCTGTTTCTCCTTACCTTGAGTTGTGCCCTATCAGCGAATGAAGGTCCCAAGGCCTCCACCCTCAGAGGCTTGACCAAACTCACATACCATGGTCCACTCCCCTCCAAGAAATCAGCTCTTCTTCAGTCACATGTTGCTTGTCCTCAGACCCGAGGGACCCACAGTCTGACACCATCTCTGATAATGTGTTGCTTCTTTTGTGTAAGCCAGTGGTTCTCAACCTGTGAGCGGTGACCCCTTTGAGGGTAGGACGACCCTTTCACAGGGTTGCCTAAGACCATCGGAAAACACATATTTATAATGATCTTAGGAACCGAGGCACTGCTCCTTTATCCGTCCCCAGGCAGGTCCACCCATATGCAGATACGCCCACATATGAGTACCTGGCGTGGAGACTGTTACCTATGCTACACCATGCTTCAAGGCAAAATTTCATTTATCTGTCATTAGAAATAAATATTTCAAAAAAAGGAAAAAGAAATATTTCATGATATACAATTATGTATTGTTTTTGTGATTAATCACCATGCTTTAATTATGTGCAATTTGTAACAATGAAAATATACCCTGCAGATCAGATGTTTCCATGATGATCCTTAACAGTAGCAAAATTACGATTATGAAGTAGCAGTGAAAATAATTTTAGTGGGTCACCACACACAAGGAACTGTATTAAAGGGTCACATCATTAGGAAGGTTGAGAACCACTGGTTTAAGATTTCAGTATCAAAAAAAAAAGATTTCAGTATCTGACAATACTTCAAAGTTATGTATAGATTTTCTCCAAAGTGGAGACTTAACTTCACTGTCTGTTCTTACTCTAGAAACTGTGCTAAAACCTGTTCACTTTGGGTGCCCTGCTGGCATATGAAATACCAGTGATATAGCTTTCAGAATCACAGCAACACACAATGACAAACTGACAGACAAGTGTTGGAAATGTTGTATAATATAATAATAAGTGGAAAATTAAGCAATACTTTGGGAATCTACTTGAAAATTTTTTAAATCACTGGCAAACATTATTTTTTAATATCTATTTTTACAGTTAACGTTAATTAAAACGTGATGATTTTGCAATTTTAACAAAATTCAAAATTTTGAAATGTATCAACTCTGTCTTTTGTAGTGTTTTTAGAATTTTTCTAATGTATATGTAATATGTATATTTACAATGTGAGTAGCTCTAAATTTTATAATTGTTTTAATTTTGTTTATCATAAATTGACCACTCTAAATTACATTAAAATTCTTCTAGGTTCATAGAAATTTTCTACTTAAACTCTGTAGGTAAAGTTCTTAAAAGTGTAATTTTTCTTTAATTATTTTTGATAGCAATATTAACTCTTTTTTGACTTCATTTTATTAACTTATATTGTTACAATCTTAAACTTTGGACAAAAATAATACTGACATTTTAAATATTACTAATTTTAACAGGATATTTGGAATTTAAGAAAAGATAAGTGGGGGAGCTGATACCAAGGGCTTAAGGAGAAAGAAAGTGTTTTGAGACTGATGAGGGCAAACCAATGTACAAATGTGCTTGACATACAAGGGATGTATGATGGATTGTGGTAAGAATTGATGAGACTCCAATAAAATGATTAAGAAAAAAAAGAAAAGTGATGTTATATAGGTAAATGAAATGCAATCATTAATTTAAAAGGAAACAAACATGGGTCTGTATTTAGCTGTGAAGGCCTAAAAATCAGAAGAAGAATTTTGCCTTTTCCTCAAACGTGTTTATTTCCCTTATGTTCCCAGCTTTATTACTCATGTAAATGTCTGCAAATAGGTATCTTTTCCCACGTGTCTCTAAGGATAGATGGAGACTCCCTTTCTTTTGAAAAGAGTTGGCATTGTGCTACGATGCTGTTGACAGCCAGCATCTTCTTAACTGCACCCTCGTTCTGTGTTTTCATTTCTTTCTCGTCGTAAAACACACTGGTTCCTTCTAGAGCCCGGAGTGGAGTTGCTGTGAGCCGCCATGGGGTTGACCTTGCCTCACGGTGACTTCCACACAGCAGAACTGAAAGGGGCCAGCTCCTGTTGTAGTCCCTTGTTGGGTTTTGGAGTAGACCACAAAGGCTTTTTAATTGATCTTTAGAAGTAGATTGCCAGGCCTTTCTTCCTAATCAGTCTTGGTAAGCTCCATTTAAACCAGTTCAGTATGACAGCATCATGCAAGGCTTCACTAACAGATGGGAAATAGCTGCACTTGAGGTACTTTGACCAGAAATCAAACTTGTGCCTCCTGCATGGAAGATGAGCATTCTACCACCGAATCACCACTGCCCTCCAGATGCTACTAACCCCCCAAACCAGCCAAGCCTACTGCTAACGAGTCGATTCCTAATCATACAGGAGCCCAGTCGAGCAGGGGTTCTCAACCTTCCTAATGCCGCGACCCTTTCGTACAATTCTTCATGGGGTGGTAACCCTCAACCATACAATCACAACTTTAATTTTGCTGCTGTTATGAATTGTAATGTAGATACCTGATGTACAGGATGTATTTTCATTGTTACGAATTGAGTATAATTAAACATAAAGCAGAGTGATTAATCACAAAACCATATTGTATGTTGTGAAATATTTGTGTTTTCCCATGGTCTTAGGCGATCCCTGTGAAAAGGTCGTTTGACCCCCAAAGGGGTTGAGATGCACAGGGTGAGAACTGCTGCTGTAGAGGACTCCATGTTTTTATGGAGACTGCATTTTTGCTGGAGCAGATAGCCTCTTCTTTCTCCCGAGGATTGACTCTTGGGTTTGAACGACTGACCTGGTAGTTCATAATCTAACACCCAACACTGTTCCCTGAGCGCCTTAAATATGTTGCTAGCTGTGGTGGAGTGAAATTTCCTAATATGTTTCTTCTACTCAAGCCTGGTGGCTTCCATGGGGTGATTGGGTGGGATCCTGAGTAGAGTGTGTGGCGCTGATAGAGAGGACTGGTCGGTTTTCATTGCCATCCCCCTGGCTCTAAGGACAAGCCTTCTTTGAAGCAGAAGCAAAGAGAGAAAGCCTGCAGACCTTGGAAGAGTGCGCTCAAGACTTCTCTCTGAAGTGGTGGAGGCTGCTGAGACCAGACGCATCCAGACTGTGGTACAAAGATGCACAGGAGCAACGCGGAGACTATGGGCTTCCTTCTCCTCACCTGGCCTAAGTTCCATGCTCCTTACCAGCTGCAAGCTGTGGAACTGTGGGGCAGAATGACAAGTGGGTTGACTTTCTGGCCCATGAAGGCCCAGGCCAAGAGACCATGCGGCTAAGACACTGAGGACTGGAGAGAGACTTGGCTGTTGGCCGAGAAAACCATATATCCTGCTGTTTGTCTATCCTGATATGTAGTAACCTATTGACTTCTCTCATCAACCCCCTCATTTGTATGGTCTGTGAGATCTGTGTAGCCATTGCAGTGAATTACTGAAGCCAGCATGGCTGTAGGGAAGATCCATTGGTGTCAGAGTGGTAATGAGAAAGGCACCAAAGAGGCTTGTCTGACCCCTTCCTCATGGCAATAGGCAAGTCAGAGGAGGTCAGATATGCCTGTCTCCATTCCTTTACCACCCTAACTGCTAATAAAACAATATTTTCTGGGTTGATCTTATGATATCTTCATATAAGGTTAATTATGTTTTCACATTAAAGTTAAAAAAACTCTAGGTAAGAGCTTTAATGTAATATCTTGGACTATAGCATGACTTTGAATTGTTTTTATCTTTTTCATTTTCTTGAATTAGTCATTAAAATTTTTGGTCACAAATCACATTCTTTTTTTCCCAATGATTTTATTGGGGGCTCTGAGAGGTCTTATAACATTCCATATATAATTTATATCAAGCATATTTGTACACGTGTCATTTTCATTTCCAAATATATTCTACTAGAGTCCTTGGTATGAGCTCCTCTTCTCTCCACCTTTTTTTAATAAATCATTTTATTGGGGGCTCATACAACTCCCATCAAGCATTCTTTTACAAAGTTTGATATACTATGTTTTGTTTTGTTTGTTTCTTTTTTGTTTTGTTTTGTTTTGTGGACATCACTGCCCTCTGGTGGTGGGAGTCCGAGGCCCAGCCTTTGCTCCTGCGAAGCCGCTGCTGGAATTGAACCTCCATCCCAGTGGGCCGCAGTCCCGCGCACAACCACGACGCCACCGGGGTGCAGCCCCGATATACTATGCTTTTAATGTGTGGTTAAGTAGCCTTGGTAGTATAGTGGTTCAGAGCTAAAGTGCTAGTCAGAAGGTCAGCAGTGTGAAGCTGACTGTGGGGAAGGATGTGTCAGTCTGCTTCTGTAATGATTACAGCCTTGCACACCCACGGGGAAGTTCTGCTCTGTCCTCTCGCGTCCCTGTGAGTCTGGATCACGGGTCACAAGTTTGGACCTGGGTTCTGTGTGGTTGATAGGGGCCGTCAGGCTGGTTCCAACACACGGCGATCCTGTGCACAGCGAAGGAAACACTGCCTGACCCTGTGCCAACCTCACGATTGTTGTCATTTCTGAGCCCATTGTTACAGCCTCTAGGCCATTCTGTCTTGTCGAGAGGCTTTCTCTTTCTAGCTTCCCTTCTACTCTATCAAGCAGGATGCCCTCTTTTCCCCAGTGACGAGTCTCCTGATACCGTGTCTGCAGTACACGAGACAAAACCTTGCCATCCTGGCTTCTAAGGAGCATTCTGGCTGTACTTCTTCCAAGACAGGTCTGTTGATTCTTGTGGAAGTCCATGGTACTTTCTTTTTTTTGGAGGGGGAGGGGCGGGGGGGCATCACTACTCTGGTGGGAGTAGGAGGTCCAGCCTTGCTCCTGGAGAGCTGTTGCTGGATTTTGAACCGCCAAGCCTGTGGGCCTCAGCCCCGCACAAAACCACTACGCCACCGGGGCTCATCCAGTCCATGGTCCTTTCAATATTCTTCACCAACAATGATGTGTCTGTAGCCTTTCTTATTGAATGTCCAGCTTTCACATGCACACGAGGCAATTAAAGATAGCGTTGCTTGAGCCAGATGCACCTTAGTCCTCAAAGTCACACCCATGCTTTTCAACACTTACAGAAGTCTTGTGCAGCAGATTGACCCACTGCAATGTGTCATTTGATTTCTTGACCATGATTGTATACTTACACTTTAAATTGTAGATCAGTGCTTCTCCAAGTGGACCATACTGCCCCCCGGGGAGGCAGTGAACAATCCAGGGGGACAGCAAAAGCAGATGCCTACACTTTACCCTAGATTGTGGGCTACAATCTAAAAGCTTTTAATTGCCAGATGCTTGGTAATTTTTCTTTTTTCCTGGAAAGAGAAAGGGGCAGTAAGTGAAATGATTGAGAGCCTAAGGTATAGATTAAGATTAAAAATAAATAAAACAAAAACAGTCATGTGGTTCAGAAGGAAGAAAAAGCTAGGTATAAAATTCACTCTTTTTTTTAATAATAATCATTTTATTGGGAGCTCTTACAGCTCTTTTGTGTGTGTCGTGTGTGTGTGTGCGTGGCATCACTGCCCTGGTGGGAGTAGGAACAGCTTTTATAATAATTCATACATATGTTGTGTCAAGAACATTTGCATGTATGTTGCCTCCATCCTTTTCAAAACATTTTCTTTCTCCTTTAGCCCTTGGTATCACCAGCTCCTCAGTTTTCCCTCCCTCCCCCACCTTTCCACCCTCATGAATCCTCAATAAATTATAAATTATTATTGTTTTCATATCTTACATCATCTACTGTCTCCCTTCACCCATATTTCTGTTGTTCATCCCCCTGGTGGTGGGTGTGTATGGGGGGGTGTTAATATGTAGATCATTGTGATTGGTTCCTCCTTTCTCCCGCCACCTTTCCACTACCCCCATGGTTTTGCTACTCCCATTACTATTCCTGAGGGATTTGTCTGTTCTGGATTCCATGCATCTTATCTATACCAATGTACATGCACCAATCTAGCCAGATTTGTAAGATAGAACTATTCATGATAGTGGTGGTGAGGGTAGGGAGGAAGCATTAAAGAACTAGAGGAATGTTGTGTGTTTCATTGGTGCTATACTGCACCCTAGTTGGCTCATCCCTTCCTTGTGAACCTTCTGTGAGGGGATGTTCCAATTTTCTACAGATGGGATTTGGGGATCCTCTGTCCCACACCCCACCCCATTTGCATTAATATGATCTTCTGATGCCTGATACCTGATCCCACCGACACCTCATGATCACACAGGCTGGTGTGCTTCTTCTGTGTGGACTTTGTTGCTTCTCAGCTAGATGGCCCCTTGTTTATTTTCAAGCCTTTAACACCCCAGACACTATAGCTTTTGATAGCCAGGCACCATCACCTTTCTTCACCATATGTGCACATGTACCCATTTTGTCTTCAGCAATACTGTTGGGAAGGTGAGCCTCACAGAAGACCAGGTTATTAGAACAAAGTGTTCTTGCATTGAGGGAGGGCTTGAGTAGAGGCCCAATGTCTGTCTGCTACCTTAATGCTTAACATATAGCTATATGTACATAAGCCTATATCTCTATCATTATGTATTAATATATTTGCATATGTATGTGCCTGTATTTGCATCTCTATAAATATCCTTTGACTCCTAGTTCTTTCTTTTGTTTCCTTTTACTTTTCTTTTGTTCCACATCATGTTTAACCTTCATTCAGCTTTCAGTAATTTCTCTCAGCTAGATTGCATGAAGCTTACTCTTATAGACAACAAAGACAGTTTGTCTGCCTAACAACAGCTCCAAAGAGTATTATGAACCCTGTCAGGTAACCAGCACTGGACCAGAGAATGACTCATCAAAACACCGAGGCCTGGATACGAGGACTCATGCTTCCTAGCCACTTCCTAAAGAAGAGTCTCATATCTTCAGTAACTAACTCTGTCTGTCAAGTAAGAATAAGGAACTGGAAACTTCCAGCCACTGTCAGTGGGAAGTGACTTAAACACTATCATCTTCAATTTGAAAGCAAACTCAAACAATTGCATCAAACCCTACAGTGTTTATATACCCACAGCAGAATCCACAATGACTGCAAGCAACCCCAGCTCCTGGGGGATGTAGTCACCATATGGCTACTGAGGACAACAACAATATTACATCTTATTATGCATTCACTGGTCATAGCCTCAGTGAGGCTATTGTATTTTATTTTAGGAGAAAACAAATATGTGGTTGTAGCCGTAATCCAGATTTTTAGGTAAAACTCATCATTTTATAAAAGAAAGGGGGGAACCAATTTAGACACTGGCAGCAAGAGGCTTTTGAAGAATCCCCTTCTCCAAGTCAGACTGCCGTGTGTACAGTGAGGGGATGGTGATCACACCCTTTACTGGCTAAATTGTCACTGAGGTCATTAGAACCTTGGGGACACAAAATAAGACTGGACACATGGAGAAAGAAACTGGACACATTTAGCACAGAAGTCTAGTTCAGCCGGACAGATGTCTTATCTATTGACAAGGATTACAGTCAGGAAAAATGTCTCAGAGATGATCTACAGATATTTACTGACTCTAACACGGGCATTGATCTATTTCATCAAAGTTTGCATGTGTTTCAAGGAGTTCTAGTGGCACAGTGTGTAGGCTTTCAGCTGCTATCCAAGAGGCTATCAGGTTTTTGTTTTGTTTTGTTTTGTTTTTTTTTAGTTTTAGATATCACTGCCCTCTGGTGGTTGTGGGAACTACCCAGCCTTGCTACTGCTAGATTTGAAGTGCCAAGCCCGTGGGCCACAGTCCCACACTCAACCACTTACGCCACCGGGGCTCAGCCCAAGGTTATCAGTTTTAACCCTCTCATGGCTCCATGGGACAAACAAGGGGTAGTCTACTTCAGCATAGATTTCAACCTCAGGAAACAGAATTCTACTCTGTTATCAAGTACCTATGAGTTTGAGTCTCCTCGATGGAAAGTGATTCTGTTGGACTATTCTTGCTATTTTGCTTATGTTTGAACACATTGACAATGTTTTTGAATATACTGATGATATTCAACTATGTTGGACTCCTCATTTATTGTCTATCTTGTTACCTGACAGTTCACATTTCGGACAACCATAAAATGTCTACTCTTGGACTGTCTTGCATGTTAACAACACGTCTGGCAATGACAAGTACCAAGGTGGTGATGGTTAAGTGTCAACTTGGTTGGGCCAAGATGCTCACTGGCGCGGCAGTCATGTAATGATGTCATTGCCCTTCATTTTGTGATCTCTGTGGTCATCTGCTGTTTTTGAATAACACTGATTTTTGGATAATGCTGATGTTCACGTGACCACCTGGTTTGGGGAAACTAGCATGTTAAGTGAGGAGAGGGTTTGAGAGACCCACTTGAGAGAGAAAACATTTCTTAAAATAATGCTACAAGGGCTGAGCCCCGGTGGCGTAGTGGTTGTGCGCGGGACTGTGACCCACTGGGATGGAGGTTCGATTCCAGCTCCACGGAGCAAAGGCTGGGCTCCTACTCCCACCACCTGAGGGTAGTGATGCCCAAAAAACAAAAAAAAAACTAAAAAAACAAAATAAAATAATACTACAAATATATTCAATGGGCATGTATTTTCTTATGTCTAAAAAGTGGAAAGAAAAATTATAAAATAAACAAAGTGGCTATTTATAGAGAGGAAGGGAAATGGAGTGGAAGGGACCAAGGTATAAGCGACCCATCTCTGGACACTCCTGGTTCTGTAGCTCACACTCTAGAATTATATGCCTTTTTTCTTCCGTAGTAAAGCAGACTTAAATCAAAATGTATTGGCACTGTGTCTTCTCTCCCTTTTACTTGATCAGTCTAGCTAGAGGTTTATCAATTTTATCGATCTTTTCAGAGAACCAGCTTTTGACTTCATTGATTTTTGCTCACATTTGTCTATTTTCTATCTTATTGATTTCATCTCTCATCTTCTGTCTGGGTCTCTTCCATCTATTTACACTGACTTTAATTTGCTTTCCTTTTCCTAGTTACTGAAGAAGCCAGAAAACATCTTCCTTTCTAGTACAAACATTTGCACAGCTATAAATGCCCCTCCAGGGATGGTACCTACAAATTTAATTTCTTTAATAGGTGCAAGGATCCTCAGATTGCCTATTTCTTCTTATCATTTGGTCATTCGAAGCCAACTATCTCCGAGTCTTATATAAGCTATAGGAATCCTCTTGCTTTCTGCTCTCTGATAGCCATTCCTCACCTCCCTTGCATATCTGGATGACAGATATGTGTGTAGCTTAAAGGTGTCACTTCTCAGACCCTGACAGTGAACAGACCTAAGGGATAGATGTTTCAACATATGCACATACATTTACACCCATACTTCTGAACCCATCTAAATTGAAAATGGTGAATTCATACGAGTTGGATTTCGATTCTAATCCAAACCATGGAGTACATAATAGCTCCCTCCCTATTCATATATGTTGCTCTCATCTCTGTCAGTGAGAAGTCTTGCTTTCTTTGCCCTTGAGTTATTAAAAGAGGCCCTGGCGGCATCGTGCTTACATGTTGCTGTTAAATGCAAGGCCAGCAGTTCATGACCACCAGCTATGCAGTGAGAGAGAGAAGAGGCTTTCTACTCCCTTCAAGATTTCCAGTCTCAGAAATCCAGAGAGGCATTTCTGTCCTATAGGGTCGCTGTCCTATAGGGTGCGTTGGCTTTGACTTGATGTCTGTGAGTTGAACTTTTGAGAAAAAAAAAGACATATGTCATTGCTTTCTCTCCCCCCGCCCCCTTGTGGTCATCATGCGTTGGTTGATATGCACCACCACCACCACCCCAATCAACCCACAGGCTACTCAGAAGAAAGTTCTAGTGATCCACTCCCCCCACCCCCTTTCTTTAAAAAACAGCGACAGGTGACATCCCCTTACAGAAGGGTCGTGGGGAGGAGATGAGACAGTCAGGGCACAATGTAGTAACGATGAAATATGCATCTTTCCTCTAGTTCTAAAATGCTTCCTCCCTCCCACTATCATGATTTGAAGTCTCCCTTACAAATGCAGTTGGACTGGAGGAGGGCACTGGGACAGCTGGGAACCGGAAACATGGGGCATCCAGGACCGATGATCCCTTTAGGGGAGAGTGGTGACCCCAGGAGGGTGGAGGGAGGGTGGAGTGGAAAGCGGGAACCTGTTATAAGGCTCTACATATAACCTCCTCTGGGATACGGATAACAGGGAAGTGGCAATGGGAGACATTGGACAGTGTTCAACAAGACAAAATTATAATGGTTTATAAATTATCAAGGGTCCACAAGGGAGGGGGGAATAGGGAGGGGATGGAAAAAGGAGGCGCTAATACCAGGGGCTTAAATTTTTTTCCATTCTTATTGTTATTCATGTAATTTTGTTCAATGTTGGCAAAATATACACAACAAATCATTCATTAATTGAACACCTTCTACATAGATAATTACTGAATTATCCATTGATAATACTCTGTGTGTTATACAACCGCTATTGCTATCCTTCTCCAAATTGTTCCACCATTGACATGAACTCAATGCCCCATAAGCAAAGACTAATTCTTCTTCATCCATGGTAACCATAGGTTGTTTGATTTCTTTCCTTTTCCTTTTTTTAGCAGTTTTCTTTCTTTTTTTGGCCGGGTGTGTGTGTGTGTGTGTGTGTGTGTGTGTGTGTGCATCACTGCCCTCTGGTGGTCATGGGAGCTACCCAGCCTTGTTCCTGGAGAGCTGCTGCTGGATTTGAACCACCAAGCCCGTGGGCCGCAGTCCCGCCTCAACCACTACGCCACCGAGGCTCAGCCCAGCAGTTTTCTAAAACGATCATGCACTTCCATAATTAAACTGCTTCTAAAAAGTTGTATATACCACATCACCATCATCCCTAATGCTCCCTTCCTCTTCCCACATCCACTAATCGCTCCCCAGTTCTCCTCCCCTCCCCTTCCTGATAAATCATCACATCAGTTCATGTCGCTATGCATCCACTCCTTCTGTGCTAAACTGGGAAACCTAACAGAAAGTATAAAACACGAGAGAAAAAACACCAACAATATTTAAAAGACCAGAGAAGAAATTTCTTTCTTGGGGTGATCAAGAAATATTTGTGTGTGGTGCAAATTCAGGTTGGAGCAAATTCAGGTTGGAGCAAGAGAGAGGTCAACTGACCAAATATCATATTGTGCCATGGTTTGATTAAGAAAATGTTTTGAGAATGAAGATGGCATCAAAGATACAAATGTGCTTTGCTTTACAAGTGGGTTTATGGATGGATTGTGCTAAGAGTTGTATGAGTCCCCAGTAAAATGATTTAAAAACAAAAGCTCAACTTTGTATTGTGGTTTGGGTGAAAGCAAATGAGTTTTCCACCCAGCAACTCATGCACATTTTGATTTGTGACACTGATGGCGATTTTCCCACAGTATAACAGCTCCTCTCTTCCTCCCTCCCTTTGTTTAATATTGCCATCCTCCCTTCTTCCCATCCCCATACACCTACGCTTCATCGCTGGGAACCTTTTGCCCTTCTGATGCTGTGTGGTTGGTTGGTTGGTCGAAGGAGTAGGCATGGTTCACCTTCCAGGCCTGCTGTTTGCCTACAAGTTGAGCCACACGAGTGAATCCAGTTCTAGATTTGAAGAGTGTCTCAGGGTGCTAGTGTCAGGGGCTCTACCAGCTCCATCAGACCAGGGAGGATGTTCTTCTTAATTGCTTTGAGTTTGCTTCCATCTTTTTTTTACAACTTCTGACAGATCAGTCACTGAAACTCTATGGAATGCAGTTTTACTCTGACACACTGTGTTAGTCCAGGCACACTAGAGAAACAGATTCAGAGAAACTAATATCTGTATAGGAAAGAGTTCTATTTACAAGAGCAGTTGAATATTGAGAAAACATCCCAGCCCAGTCCAGATCAAGTCTAATAGTGCAATATTAGCCCATATAGCTGATACCAATCTATAAAGTCTTCTTTAGACTCAAAAACACATGCAATGATGCCCATTGCAGGACAATCACAGGCCAGTGGGTAGGAGATCTTGTGGATCCGGTGGTATTGTAAGCATCTTAGTACTGGCCGGGGTCTCTACATGGCTTCTTCAGCTCTGAAGGCACGGGGGTCTATCAGTGTAGTGACACATATCTTGTCAGTAGAGTGTCTTTCAGGGAGTGAACAGACAGAGAGTGTCTCCTGCCTCCAAGGAAGAAAATTCTGGAATTCACAGAATCCTCATAGGAAGGCCATGTTCACAAGAGGCCTTTATTGGCTATACAGTGATTGAAAGACTAGACTCCACCCTTCACTCACGGTCCTTCTCAAATTGACAACAGATTATATAACACACACTGCAGTAGTAGGAAAAATTGGAATCAACTGCGTGGTTGAATGCATTTTTTTTTGGTGTGATTGTTTTTATGTAACCAGCTTCTTTGCAGTTGTCACTCCTATCCCATCTCTATACGCTCCTCACCCCGATCAGGCTCTACCGCGCACACCAGGCCTCTCGGTCATGGGTGCCTTTCCATATTCCGAATCTCCATCTCTGCAGAAAGATCCACCTCCACACAGGAAAGTTCTTCTCATGGTCTCAGGCCAGGTCATTCCTCTCCGGACCTCCCACCCTCCTTCCCCACCCTCTTCCCTCCCTCCCTCCCCACCCTCCCATGCTCTGACTCCTCAGGGCAGGCTGCCCCCTTCATGGGCACTCTCTTCACCCCATGCCTTAACTTCTTAGTGCTGCTATAACAGAATTACCACAAGTGGTCCACTTTAAAGAATGGAGCGATATCTTCTCACAGTTCAGGAATCTAAAAGTCTGAATCCAAGTCACCGGCTCTAAGGGACTATGTTCTCTCTCTCTCTCTCTCTCTCTCTCTCTCTCTCTCTCTCTCTCTCTCTCTCTCCCCTCTTGGGAAAATCCTTGTTTCCGCCTTCTTCTGTGTGTGCCTGGGTGCTCTCCATGTGGTACCCATGTTTCACCATTCATAGTTTCTTGTCTCTTTGCCTGTCCTTGTATCTGAAAAGTGGTCACTTTTTAGACACACCCCGTAGCCTCAGCAACATAGCACGGATTGTACCACACGTTTTGGAAAATTCAAGGCAGATCACTTGGGTTCTGACACCCTAAACCAAGTTGCTTCCTCGTGTGAATCTGCCTCTGCTCCTCTAAGCTTTAGTCCTGATTGTTTTTTTTTCTTCAGCAAAGGGAAGGCTATTCTAGAATGTCAGGTGCTCCTCGAAATAAGATGCTCCTTCGATTGTCTTTTCCAAGTTGTTATTTCCAATCAGTAGCAATTTATCTTGAACTTTTACCCAGTGACATTGCCAAATTCATGGG
>PVJH01030157.1:0-25147 GCA_004026705.1 Nesogale talazaci
TGCCCTAGAGAATTGCCCAGAGAGGTCTAGATTTACCTGCTCCTAAAGGATGAAGTCCAACCACTAGGAGAGAAATTGTAAAACCAAACCAAATTCGGTGCCATCAAAGCGAGTCTGCCTCATAACGATCCTATACAATGTGGTAGACTGGACCAATAGATTTCTGAGACCAGCACGTACGTCTTCATTTGCCCCTTAGCTTCCTGCCTCCCATGTCCCCTCACTTGATTGCTGCCACAAGATGACCACTGATTAACATCCCAGGAAAACCGCCCCCAGGAGAACGTCAGGATTCCAAAGGAAACTAGGAGCGAGAGACCAGAGTGAGTTGGGTGGGACATTAATAAGTGTATTCCTTGTTTGTCTCCAGCTGTCCTAAAGCACCTGCTAGGTAGCATCTTCGGAAATGAAGAATGTTTTATTCCTTTTTCCTTTTCTCCCATTACATTTGGGCCTCAGGCAATCCCTGTGAAATACTTTGGGGGAAAAACAGCAACACAGCTACCTCACTAAGAAAGCAAACACAAACCCACCCCCGCACCACCCCACCCCCTCACCCCCCAAGGCAGCCCGGCCCCACAGCAGCTCCCAGCTTCCTTCTTCCTCATCCTATCATTTTCCCCAAAGACTGAAGCCACCTTCTCTTTGGAGACTGCAGGGCTTAGGAAACATCTAAGGCTGCCTCTCCCCACACCCACAGACCCCCCTCACACACACACACTCACAATAGAGGCAAGCTTGCCTTTCTGACTGGTGTCTCACAAAGCAAAACCTTTCATTTCCAACAACAGTCACTTAACATTGCCACCGCAGGAACTTCCGCTCAGGCCTGAGGCCAGGCTGGGTGAGCGTTCACGAGCGTCTGGTACCTGCAAGACCATTTATTTTTCTCTATGCGGGTTCTTACCTTGCCAACATACAAAGGGTCCGTTCCCGTGTACTCCTCCAGCACAAAGAACTGGTTCCAAACCCAGCTTCTCTTTGCCCGCTGGTGAGACTGCAATTCATCCGCCAAGTGTGCCCCTAACCGGCCTGCTGGTGCGGGTGTCCCCAGAAGATTGGCGTTTGTCACGTTCATCAATCCCCAGACGAACAAGGACAGGCCAAGCCCAAGCCCTCGCTTTGCATTGCTCATTCTACCAGAAGTCCACATGGGATCGCCAGGGTTTTGGAAAGCAAAACGCCGGATGACCAGCCGCTGGAATGAGAATCTTTTCGGAACGTGCGGATGGTGCAGGTTTATGGGGCGCGTGCGCTTCGCGAAAGAGATCCTGCTTCACGCCCTTCCGCGTCCGTGTGAAGTTCACCTGCCTGTCGAGTGAAAGGAAACAGAGTGTGACGAAGGCACATTCTTTCCTGGGGGTTTGCAGCAAGCTTTCCGTTGCCAGCTGGGTTTCTAACTGGCAAGGTCAGTGGTTCAAACCACCAGCAGCTCCACGGGAGGGAGACGAGGTTTTCAGTGCCCGTGAAGGATACCGTCTTGGGAAACCCATAGAGTCTCTCTGAGTCGGAATCCACTCGATGGCACTGAGTTTTACCTTTCCACGTGCCTTAGAAATGTTTCAGTAATATCTATTTTGATTAAAAAAACATGAAGACAACTTATCTTGCCATAATCAATCCCAAACTCTTTGGATAGGACCTTCAGCAGGAATATAGGGAGGGAGTGTATTTCTTCTCATTTGGGACCTTAGCTTCAGGATGATGCTGTATTAGTGATGGGCTTGAATTAATGCTCTGCTGTGGAATATTTAAGATCAGACAGCTTCCTGAACTCTAAAATGAACACTCATTTCCAAAATTTACAGCAAATAACTAGTATTTTCATTAGCCCAGCTGTTTGGCCCATTAAAAGAAAGCAAAAGTAAAATCAAACTCTCTCTTTTGTCATCCATAATTATCTGGTCTGACACTGTTACTTGGGAGCCTTGGTGGCACAGCTGTTAATGACTTATTTGCTAACTCAAGGTTGTGGTTCAAAGCCACTAGCTACTCCAGTGGTTCTCAACCTGTGGGTCTCCACCCCTTTGGTGGGGGTGTGTGTCGAACAACCCTTTCACAGGGGTTGTGTGATTCATAACAGTAGCAAAATAACCGCTATGAAGTAGTAACAGTAATAATTTTATGGTTGGGGAACAGGACCACATGAGCTCTATGAAAGGGTCGAAGCATGAGGAAGGTTGAGAACCATAGCTACTCTATTGGAGAAAGAGGTGACAAATTGCCTTGAAAACTGCTGCGGGCAGTTCTGCCCCGTCTTACAGGGTAACTGTGAACCAGGTTGGACTTCATGGCCAGGTGTGTGGTTTCAAGTTTTCATGTTTGATTTTTAACTGATGATCCTAGGCATCTTGGACTTCCTGTGTAACCCTTCAAAGACCCTCCCTGACTTTGCCTCTTTTCTGAGCAGACAGTGGGACTCAAGATTCCTAGCTTACTGGTTCCCTCTTAGAAGAACTGGACAGGGCCTTCCCAAGCAACCTCACTAGGGTTTGATTGGCCAGTTAATCATGATGGTATTAGGAGAAGACTTGAAAGTTCTAAGAGTCACTTCCCACTGTGGGCAGGCTCCAAACCAAACTCACTGACATCGAGTCAATTCTGATTCATAATCAGCCTACAGGGGTTTCAAGATGGTAATTCTTGATGGGAGTCTAAAACCTAGTCTTTCTCCCATGAAACAAGTGGTGGTTTCAAATTATGGACCTTGTAGCTAGCAGCCAAACTCATAACCCTACTGTCTCACCGGGGCTCCGTGAACATGCTGGAGAGTCTCAATAACACATTTCTGGTACCGAACAGAAGACTCCTGTAGGCAAAGGAACATGCTGCTGCCAGGGGGACAGCTGTGCCTCAATCAAACACGTTTTTGTCACCCAGAGTCTGCTGACCTGGTCCCCTCACTCCTAGGCTATGACCACGTCAACCTCTGCTTCCTTTCCTTGGCTGAGTTTAGTGCGGTGACACGGTGCTCAAACCTCTGTCAAAACAGCCCACATGTCTTCTGTAGCCTTACCCTTTCCACTGTTAACTTAGAGACCTGTGATCACCCACTCCTGCACTTGGGCGTTCAAACCTGAACAACTCAACGTGGCTACCTTTTTAACAAATGCACTGAGGCTCACTTGGGGACCATCTCCCACCAGTCATTGTCAAAACTGGGCTGCTGCCATTGCCTCACCCATCCTCATGGTTGCAACAGCAAAGGAATGAACAAGTGCACCATACCATCCTCTCGTGTCAGATTCCACTTGATTTCTGCACAAGAAGTCCATTCTACGAGAACTGATAAGTAGGACTTGAAAGGTGGGAAAGGACACTAAAGATTTTTTTTTTTTAATTTGGGTAAGAAAATGGCACACTCTGACTGTCAATAGTTCTTAAAGGCAGACTGGTCACTAAGCGCAAGCCAGGGGTGTCTCAGAGGGTGACAGGCTTGTTAATAAAGAACAATGGTGCTGCTGGCTGGGGAACTGACCAAGCATCAGTAGGTCTCTCTCTCTTTGGATGAGTGGTGGATAGAAACCCAAGTCTCACTTCTCCGATGCCTGACAGGAGGAGACGTTCTGGAAGAAAGAGCATTTACCCAGGAGATGAATTGACAACAAAGGTTGGTGAGAGATAGCTAGGCTCTTTCAGGAACTTAGAAGTACCTTGGTAAAACAACAAGCAAGCGAGCAATCGGATTTACCTATCCATCAGTCTCTAAAGAGTCCTCAATAAAGAGTCAAAGATTTTGGCACCGGGTCTCATCTTTAACACCTCTGACTCGTTCAGAGGTTTCTGAACTTCAGTCTCCTCATCTGAACAGTGTTCCTCTTGCCCCTGGTTACAACGTGGTGTGAGTACCAAAGGGTCTCATGCATGCAACCCAATTCCACTCACTTCCAGTTGATTCTGACCTGATGAATGCTTTCTGAGGTGGTCAGTGATTACAGGAGCAGGCTGCTCATGGTTTTATGGCAGAGCCACTGGGGGGTTTGACCTAGGGGGTAGTGCCTCCGGCAGCATGATCAGGGCTCTGTGGGCAAAGTGCTCTGTAAATGACCAAGACACCAGTTGGCATTTAAACAGCTATGTAGGGAGACATGGCCCATGTCGTGGGTAAAAATGGTGGTGCGGAGCTCCAAGCAGGGTCTTTCACGGCACTTTTTGGACCTGCATCTTCAGTATCACCAACTCTACTGGCATGGTCTGACAGTTCTCGATAGGTGTCGTAGGTATTCTCAGGTAGTAAAGCCTGGCCCATCCTAATTCTGTAATAACCAAACATTATTTCTTTCCATCTGAGAAAACTTCATTAAGTACTAACTACGAGAAAACTCTTCTGCGTTAGTGATAATTCTTTCTTGGATTGCATTGATAAAAGATAAAATCCATATCTATTCTATTTAACATTTCGCCTCCGTGCATGCCTCTCAGGGGCCCGTGCATTTCTATGATCAGATGGCGATTCTGTTATCTGACGAGTTTGCCATCTCGCCTTGGAGTGGAATGATGCGTGTGTACATGTCTGTGGCTTAGCCAGAGGTCCTTCAGGCTAGTCTCAGTGGCTTGGCAGACAAAGGTCTGTGGAACTATTGAGACCTTTTAATATGCAATGCTCCTTTTGACACGGCAGGCAGGTATAGGAAGGTTTGTCCGTTAAGTCGAGCGCCTACCTCATGGGAGCATGAGGTGGCCTTCTGCTTCTGCAAAGATCGAAAACCCCATGGGGAGTTCCCCCCTCTCCCATAAGGGCCACTTGGAGTCAGAATTGAGTCAGCAGTGTTTGTTTCCGTTCCTTCTTTTTCTCCCATTCTTTACAAACTCGGTATGCACGCCTGCCAGCGACAAGCCCCAGGTCGTGTAGGGGGTTATGAATTGAGCTGGGAATTGTGAAATCAATAGATCAAACCCACGAGCAACTCCAGGAGAGAAAGAAGAGCCGCTCTACTCTGGCGAACACTTCCCATCTCAGAAACCCACAGACCCAGACCCACCCTATTGTCCAGGACCGCTGAGTCAGAATCAACTCTACGGAGATGGGGCTAGTAGGACCCCAGACTAACTTGTTGTTTGGAGGCTTTATTTTGAATAGTTGGTGGAAGTTCACTTGCTTCAGCTTTCATTTTCTTCTCTTGCCCACTGTCACCCATTCTGCCCCCTTTCTCTTTCCTTTCAGCAAAGACCTACAAAGCAGGAATTGGGTCCTTAAGGAAGGTCCCCTGTGGAGCCTTTCATGATCCCTGTGAGTCAGTGGTCTGCCTGCCCCTCCCCTCTCCCAAATCCCGAAGTGACGTACAGGAGCGCTGGCTCACTCTTTCTGTGTTAAGTAACTTGATTGCTTCCCCATTGATGGAAAGCACTTTATTCCTGCTTGCTCAGGATGAATGCAGAAAAAAAGAGAAAGAAAATAATCCCTCCAAACTTGTCAGAAAGGAAAACCTGGGTTAGACAACCGCGCTGTTCTTCTTTTCACGCTCAGAGCTGCTTCTATGCAAGGGCAGAGAAAATCAGTTCTATCAGGCATATTAACCAGTTTATGATGATTATCAATGACATTCTACTCACCGTTGTGATTTCTCCCCGATGAAATGTGACTAGCAATTGCGCTTTTGGGGCTGGACTAATTGCTGTCATTCTCATAAAGGAAGGCACTAATGTGTGTATATCTGTGTAGAGAGATATGTTTTTGGAAGATCACATATGCCACCCTAAGAATATATGGATGGAAATGGACCTTCTGCAGGAGATGAATCCTTTAAAATGTTCTCCCCTGCTGCCGCCCTCCCCACCCCACCCTGCACATCCAGCTCAAAGCTTGGTCATGAAAGCAGTAGGAAGAAATGATAGCAGCACATACAGTGTGTGCTCAGTGAATTGCTTGTTACTTACAGGGGTTGTGATATTTAAAATGTCAGGGGGAAGGCTATGGTTATTGATTTCATCTTCGAATGAACGGGGCCTTTATGGTTTCTCCCTCCCTTGTCCCCCTCCCTCCCCCGCCCCCCCCAAGCCCTATATCCTTCCTCACTGTTCAAGTTTGAGCCTCTCAGCCTTAATGAAAATTCGACACAGAAGAGCTCGAAATGTTCATACAATGGCCACTTGTTTGGATATTTATGGTTCATAAACCACATTGTGGAACCCAGAAAGACTCAGTGCCTCTGTGCACAAGTGTTCAACATTCCCAAGTCAATCCATCTATCTGCACTATTAACCTGCAGGGGCACTTGTGCGAAGGGTGCACAGTGTGCTTCTATTGGCTGAAAGATGGGGCCATTGTCTGACTAAAGTGCTCTGTGAGTACGATGGTTAAGCAGCCCACTGCCAACCTAAGGACTGGCAGATCTGCAGGCCTCCGCCGGGTGATCTACTCCTCTAAGGAAGACAATGTAGGGAATGTCACAAGAGAGACAAAATTAAACAGAAATGGATAACAATCCTGGAAAACCGAGCTTTTAGGGAAGGATAGAGAGTGGATTAACTACCAGGTAGGAAGGAGTGGCAGCTGAATGGACATCATGAGAGAGGGCAGCGGGTGAGTTGTTGGTTGGCCTGCTTTTGCATGGCCAACATGTATCGGAAACAGTGTCCTGCCAATACAGTGCACCTCCGTGTGTCACAAGGAGGACATTCTTAAACTCTCCTTTTTTTCCCAAGCTTGCCTCCGTTCACCCATTTTCTCCTTCTTTCTTCTTTTCTTTTTTTCGCTATTGTTTTTTTTGTCCCCCAACCCCCCACCTTGTCTTGCCTGACAAGATACAGTAACTATTTCCATGTGGTCTAGTCACACTCATACCTCCTGTGACCCACCCCCTGGGGAAGGGCTACTCATGACACTGCACCACCTGATCATCAACAGATAGTGGCCAACATCAGCCCAAACTACCCTCAGCTGTGCTTTGGAAACAGCAAACAGTGCACCATGTACACATTCATAGTCTCTCAAACCCACAACGAGACCGGTGGTGCATGCAGCACCATACAATTATCAAATACAAACATCACCACCACAATGCCTCAGAGGAAGGACATTTTGGTTCACAGGAAGAAACAAGACAGATAAAAGTTCAAAACCCAGAGCCAGAAGACCTTTCTGAGGACGAAATGGCATTACAACCACCTGATTTTGAAGTAAAAAAAACCGATGTTTCGGTACTTTTATTGTATTGAAAGAAAGATTGAGAAGGTGGCAGGAAAAATCATGGGAAAGAGCCGAAGTATTAAAAGCATTCATGAAGACTCTAAAAGAATGAAATAAACATGAAAATTTAAAACTGCAAATGGAAATCCAAAAGTTAAATATTAAGATTTCAGACATAGACAAGACATTGAAAGGGCAAAGGAGTAGATTTGAATGAGTAGAAGGGGAAATTACCTTGAAGAAAAATCTCTCAATATTAATCTGCTAGAGGAACAGTTAGTCTAGAGATTGAGAACTCCAAAGAAAGTCTAAGAATTATGTGGGACATCAAGATGGGGAATAACTTAGGTATAAGTGGAATTCAAGGATAATTGGGCACACACACACACACACACACACACACAAAGAGAAAACTGTCCAAAAGTTGTTAGAAGTAAATTTCTCTAACATCTTCAAAGGCAGGGAGAGGTGCATTCCAGAAGGTGAACAAGTCTCTAACAAGCTAGCCCTCCCACCCTGTCAAAGAAATTCACCAACACATATCATAACCAAACTTTCCAGATCTGAAAACAAGGAGAGAATCCTGAGAGTATCTTGGGAAAAATGAAATGCTACTTACAAAAGAGAACCAATTAGATTTCAGCTCTAATTTTGCAGCAGAAACCCTGACGGCAAGAAGACACAGGATGTTGCATATATAAAACTGGAAGAAAAAAAAAATTATGTCAACCGAAAAAGTCATAGTCCCAGCAAACTGTCCTTCATATGTTACGATGCAATTAGGATATTTCCAGATAAACAGAAATTAAAAGAATTTGTAAAACTGGACTGACCTATTAAGAAATACTAAAGAGGTTTCTTTGGACAGAAACCAACTTTATAAGGCAAAACCTGAGATTAATGTACATGACAACACCCCCACTGAGTCAATCCAAATAGAAGTATTCAAAGTAAAACAAAGCTGCAAGACTAAAAATATGGAACTAGAAATAACAATTTGTAACGAAGACAAGGCGCATAGTTACATCACTTGCAAAGGCAGAGGAGGAAGGAAAGGCTATGTGCCATAAGAAGGGAGTTGACCAAGAAAACAAGAGGGTGGGCTGGGGCTGGACAGTACTGGGCATCTTGCTAGAGTTCAAATAAGACAAGTCAGTGCTGTTGTCCACACCACGCTGCAGTCAGGGGTCTTTGAGCCGATGCATGGGTAGACTCTCAGGCTAAATGGGTGTGGCTTTGGCAGAGGATCTCTGTACATGAGCATTTACTCTTGCAGTAAATATATCCATGCATTTGGATGAGCATACAGGAGTCAAGTTAGGAAAGCTTTTGAGACATAATCAAATACCTTGAGGGAATGAGTGCCTGGGCTTAGGGGCACAGGACCCTAGTCTCAGGAGTCTCACAGTCTCGAGATCAATTGACATGATATTTACCACAAGGACAAATTTCCACATCTTCCTTTAGGACTAGTGACCGAGAACTTAAAAGCGCCCAGTCATCTCAATGCGTTTATAGGTTCCTCCCTGTCCAAAGGAAGAAGAATGTTGGAAAGCAAAGACATGTGCAAGCAATTCTTCCATTGGACTAAAGGGCCTCATGAATACTAGTCCTCCCTCACCCTCAGACCAGGGTCCTGGCTACCACTCCCAACTGCTCTGAAAACATATCCCGTTTCTATAGGCCTGGGTAAAATGGGTTAAAAATGTAGAAAATCAGCTCATAAAAATGAACAGACCTACAGATCAGAGAGAGATTGATGGAACTGCAAGGACTCTGGCTCTGAGTCAGTCTGCAGGTTGGGGACTAAACTCACCCCAGGGTCCAATTTTGAGTCAAAGAATAGGCAAGTCTATAAGAAGAACAAGAGCACTAGAAGGGTACATGTATCTTAGAATAATTAGCCATTTGCGATCCACAGAACAACCTTTTCCTAAAGATCAAGTTCTACAGGAAGAGATCAGGTGGAGGAATGGGAAGCAGAGGGAGGGAGTGGAACCAGATAGTCCACTGAGGGAATTGCAAGCACTGAGAGGAGACGCAATGTATTTGAATTGTTGAATGTAAAGCCAATGATCTGCTTTGTAAACCTTCATTTAATTAAAAATAAACAGGAAACTTCCCCGCCTATGTGTGAATAAGAAAAGAAATTACATATATACAGCATTTCCCATCCCACGACTGGAATTAGGTCAACTTTTGCATTCGTTTTTGAGTTATCTTTGTATTGCAAGTTTGGAACAGTGTCCAATGCATTGATTTAATGAGAAATGACACATTGGGCCCCTAGGAGTTGGAACTCACTCGATGACACTGAACAAACAAGGAGAATATTGATGGTCTTGGGTGGATGAAAGCATGATGAACAGTTTGAATCCTTTGATGAAAAGCTAGCTTTGAAAAACCAGACCACCCATGTTTCTGTTGTTCATTCCCCTCGGGGATTGGGTGGTGTAAGAGATGAAAATGAGAGTAATAATAATTTATAGTTTATCAAGGGGTTATGAGGGTGGGCATATTGGGGAGGAAATAAAGGAGGAGCCGATACCAAGGGCTCAAGTAGAAAGGAAATGCTTTGAAAAGGGTAATGGCAGAATAAGTTACAAGCATGTTTGGTACATTTGATGTATGGACTGTCATAAGAGCTGTAAGAGTGCCCAAATAAAACGATTTATTTAAAAAGAAAAAAAAAACACACACACAGACCAACCCCATTGTAAAAAGCATTCTGTGTCTGCTGCATCCAAGCCCACCCTCTAGCTAGAAATTCTCTAGCCAAAAAAAGGACTCTCCACTTTAGAAATCTTTTCTCCAGAGCTCAGGCCCAATTCCTCTTTGCTTCGACATCTATTTAAATGGATTTTTCTCGGTGGTGGTGATCTCTCTTTCGCTCCATCTTCTCCATAGCAACAAACAGATTCTTGCTGATCTTTAGCATCTAGTAAATGTTTTCATCCTAAAGGTGCAGGATGTTTTTGACCTACTTTATTCTTCCTCAGGTTTTCACTTTTCATCTCCCTAATGAAACTGCAGCTTAGTCCACCGGCAAGTGGTCTGATGACAATTAGAACGAAATGATCGATTTTGACTTCTGGGAGTTTTCCCACCTGCTCACTAAGTTCTCGTTGACAACGGTACACATTTCATGCTTGCTCATTAGAAATGTCGCGTCTTTTACAATAGGGAACTTACGGAATGTAGGACCATCCTGGAGAAACCCTAGTCCTGTGAACATCCTGTGGGGGAAGCGTTTGCGGCAGATGTGACATTTGAGCTTTCCAGTCAAGACTTCATCTATCAGTTTGCTCACTAGTTGAATATCAGAAATGCACAATCAAAGAATGGATTTGCAGCCTAACAAACTCGAATTTGAGTTTTAGTCCTCATATCTACTCTGTCTGCTACCTTGGGAAAATGACTTAAACTCATTCTGCCTCCCTTCACTATCTACAAACCAGAGATAACTATGGACCCTACCTCAGCAGGTTGTTTTGTGAGAATTAAGTGAAAACTATACATATGGAGCCCTTAGCGTGGGGCTGAGCCGATGATTAAAGTCATGTACCTGAAAAACAGTAGGCGCTGAATAAGTGTTTGTTCTTTTTCTCTCCTCCCAAGAATTTATGGCCAGGTAGGGAGATCCAGCTGGTAATCAAAGTGGTAATCCAAACAGAGTTGGATCTGGTGGAGGCAGAATGCCACGACTAGGTGTAGCAGCAGGAGGTCTGGTAGTGCGTAGTGGATGGTACGTTGGCTGCTCACCTGAAGGTCAGCGGACCGACTTGACCAGCTACTCCCTGGGAGAAAGATGGGTCTTTCTCTTGCTGCCAAGAGTCACACTCTCAGAAACCACCCGAGTCAGTTTTCCTCTGCCCCCTAGGGTTCCTCAGAGTGCGGATCCACTGGATGGATGAATGATTGTTTCTGTGTGAGTTGTGTCACTTTGATGACTTTGGTGCATCTGATACCAACCGTGGTCTTTTCATTGCCTGTATGCACAAGGAGAAGGGGAAAAGGAGACAGAAGCAGCAGCAGCGATGCCTTCCAACTCTAGAGGGCAAAGAGGACCGAACGCAGGCAACCCTCCGAGCTATTGCAGGCTCCGCTCCATATCTCCAGGCACATATATACCTTGGCTGTTGTTGTTTTCAAATGCATATACAAGGGAACCCTGGAGGGATAGCGGTTTGCCCACCATTGGGCTGCCAACTCCAGGGTAATCAGTTTGAAACCACCAGCTGCTCTTTGGGGATAAAACATAAGTCTTTTTTCTACTCCCATAAACAGTTCTAGTCCCACAAGTCCACAGGAGCAGTTCCAACTTGTTCTCTAAGGTCACCTTGAGTTGGAAACAATTGGACAGTGTTTGGTTTTTGTTACTGCCTATGAAAGTTACGTGAATATCATTTTGTAGCCAGTCCATTGCATGTGCAATAACAGCACTATGAAAAAGGCTGAGCTATTTTGAGAATGACTCCAAAGCTGACTGCAGCAAGCGGAGAGCACATACTGTTGAGAGAATGGCGTCAAGAATTGCCGGGTGACCACAAAACTTCAATTTGTTAAAAAAAAAAAAAAAGCGATACCTGTGAAGTACCGTAAAGCAAAGTGCAGTAGGAGCAAACAAGTCAACAGAACCACCAGACTTGCCATAGACAGCCGTGTGTGGCAAGACTTCCTCTAGTCGCTTACTGCAATCTGGTCAGCAAGAAAGACCAACTACTGGAGGAGACCATTATGGTTCGTAAAGTGAGGGAACCCTTCAGTGAGATAGATTGATACAGTAGCCTCAACAGACTCAGATATGCGATCGAGTATGAAGACAGTGCTGGCCCAGGTAGGGTTTCGTTCTGTTACTCACAAATCTGCCCTAAGCCAGAGGCCGCCTTGGCAACCAATGCCAGCAGCTCTAGCAGCTGCAGGAGGAGGGGCAGTCCTGGTGGTACAAGGAATAGCCTATGGGGTTAGGGTTAGATCGTGCTAAGTCATTTACATGTACTTCGCCATTTCACCTCCATAAGAACCCCTTAAAGGGATTATTTTCCCCTTTTACAAAGGAATCAACAGTGGAGTGGTGGGGTCAGAATGTCTAGCTGTGCACCTCTCTTTCCAGCTTCTCAAAATTGGCTGTCGTAGGAGTCCTGACAGTGTGGGAATGTGCAGGCATTTCAAATTAGGGAACTTCCATCTCTCCCCTTCTCCAGAAAAGCAATGGAGTAGCCCATTGTTGCAAACCAACAGACACAACGGAGGCCCCACGGGTGAAGCTGCCCAGCTAGTCAGTGGCTGACCTGGGATTCTACTCGCCATGCAGGCTCAGTACCTGACTGGATCATGAAGAGCTGAGAAGGGCCACTCACTGTCAGCAGGCAAATCTGACTCCTAGGGACTCTATGGGACAGGAAAGGACTGCCTTAGTGGAGTCCATCAACCCCCCAAACAAACTCATCACAACATCCCTATGGGTTTATGGAAATAGAAAATCCTGTCTTTCTCCAAAGGAGCTGCTGCTGGTTTTGAACTTTTGAACATGCTGACTAGGCATTTGTGGAGTCCAGTCCACCCCCGCCCCTCCGCCAACCCCGATGGGCAACCAGGCTCCCCAGACTCCTGAAAACTAATTCCTGGGCTAGGTCAGAGGATGGAGAAATGTCTCTGTGGAGTGTTTACAGCTGCACAGGGACAAGACTTTGAAGATTGGGGAGATGGGTGTTCCAAGCACAGTTGTTAAGGAGAAAATTCAGAATACAAGGGCTTGCCTGGAAGAACAGGAATTCATTTACTTGGGGGGAGGAAAAATCCTTTCAAAGGCATTCTGGGAGATGTGGCAGGACACGCAGGCAGAAACTTGAAAAGCATTGGCTATTGGGCTGATCTATCAGGGATTCCGTAATTCCCAAGACTTTTGAGCATGCAGAAAGGATGGGATCGATTTTCTTTTGCAGTGTTGCTGGGAGTGGGGGTGTGGAAAGTCGGTGAGCAGATCATTTGAGAGGCTACCTTACCAGCTCAGGCACAACTGGTCAGGAGAGCTCCTACAGGGGCTGAAGGAGGAGGAGCAGAGGTGAGCTGCATGGAATATTGAGGAGGCAGGCTCTCTCGACTACCTGCTAATGAACTGGAGATGAAGCCAGGTGAGAAGGCAGGGGGAGATGAATCAAAGGGGACGTAAGTTTTTCTCTTTGGGCTCAGGAAGGGAGATGGGAGGAGGTATTAGTTAGAGGCAGGGTGATAAATTTGGGTTTCTACTTAGGAATAAAAAATTCATTGCTCCCCACCTGATTATTTAAAGAGGTAAGAACTTCCCTGGTCTTTGTAGTCCCAAACTTCAAAGCAGCTTTGGGCATAAAGGATGTGCACTGCTCTCCCTTACAGCGCTCCTGGCCTTGCAAGGCGGGCCCCATGCTGAAAGCAGGCTGACTCACCAGCAAGGCCCCTGTGCTAAGTGGCTTTTGCTGTGCAGATTCTGAAACTTGGCCTTGAACTTCAGCCCCACCAGTGACTTTCAACTTGCTTGCTCTCAGGTGTTGTTACGTTTGCACTCCCCCCCCCCACCCCACCTCCCATACACACACACCAGGATGGAGAGAGCTTGGCCTTTGGTCCACAATGACGCACGCACAATGAAGGCAAGGTAATCCGTTCCAGGCAGAGCCAACGAAGACCGGAACAACATCCGGCCTTCGAACTCCCCGGTGCAGGAAAACAAACCTCTCAGGGATGTTTATCATTCACCCTCTTGAAGGTGAAGACAAACTGGCCTTCTATTGGAAGCTTTTGAGAAAAAGAATTTTTTCCTTCTGACACCTGATTCATAATTTTGAGCCAGACCTCTTGGCTTCAAACCACGTCTGTCCTTGCCGCTCCACGTAGTCCATGTGACCTCGTAGAGCTGCCAAGGGGCAGGTTCCTTCTTCAAACACTCCTTTTGCACATTATCCTGAAGGAGGCTTTCTGCTCCGCGAAGAATGACATTCTCAGAAAAAACCTGGAGGTTAATTCTCCCCTGTCCTCTGGGGATGTTGTGAGTCGGCATCCACTCAACGGCAGGTTTTTGGTGTCATTTTGCATTCTTATGATTTCATGGGCTCTTTAGTGTTGACAAGTTGGCTCTAAGCAATACATTCAGAGTTTCTTCCGGTGTCAATGTGCTCGTAGGTCTGATTTCTAAATTAAGTCTGATTTCCAATAAGATCCCGCCCTTCCAACCCGTGGATAATATTCTCTATTTTAGTAACTTCTCGGTTGTTTGGCTGCATGCTCAGAGAGACTTTTCTAGACTGTCATCTCCATGGAAGCTGATGGTCAGGCCTTTTCCCTGAGTATCTACTAGATGTACTCAAACCACCAACCTTATTATTTGGCACCTGTTTAGGTGTTAAAGAGTTTTATGGATATGCCATTCACACATCACATCATTCAGTAGTTCAGTCACATCAAGAAGAGGAGCCGGAAATATGGGGAACCCAGGACAGATGATCCCTACAGGTCCAGTGGGGAGAGTGATGATATCAGGAGGGTGAAGGGAAGGTTGAGTAGAAGGGGGGAACTGATTCTAAAGATCGACATATGGCCTCCTCCTTAAGGTATGGACATGTAAATCTATAGCGACAGTCACTGTGTTCATGATTCCTTGAGATGATGGCAAGGAGGCTGGGTGGAAATGGGGAACTATTAAAGATGTATGTGAGGATAAAGACCATGTTCTCTATCAGGCTGGGATGTTGATTGGGCAGCTCTTCTTTCTAAAAAAACATCCTTTTATTGAGGGCTCCTACAACTCTTATCATGATCCATACATAACTCCACTGTATGTCAAGCATATCTGTACATCCGCTGCCCTCATCATTCTCACAAAATTTGCTTTCTATCTAAGCCCTTGGCATTGGTTCTTCATTTTCCCCTCCCTCCCTATACCCCCATAAACCCTTGATAATTTGTAAATTATTACTTTGTCATATCTTACTCTGTCCTGGATGTAATCTATAGAAAAATATAGAAACACAACAGCTCATGACCATAGCAAAGTAAAACAGAAAAGCCTCAAATGAAAAGAAAGTATGAAAAAACTAGAACAAATTTAGAATGGATCAAAAGAGAGAACAGATGAGAAGGTGTTGGATTTCAATCTCACTGCAGCTGCAATTATCCACGTCCCCATGCCCCAGGAGGGCATGTCCTCACACCCCTGTCTGGAGCCCCATGGGTTCTACAGAAGCTCCCCCCCCACCCCCGGTATTCCCTTTTAATTCTTAAAAACAAAACAGAACTGAAGCAACTTAAAAATGGGTCAATGGGAGATGAAATGATACAATTATATTCTAACCTAGCTACCTCTGCTTCCATCACCGTTACAGTGCTGTTGGTCTGATATAAAGGGTCTTCCCATCCCTCCACTATGATCAGGTGGGATTCACTTGAGGCACAGTCCACATGGGGACCCTGCAAATGGATTTTGGACATCCACTGTCAGCCATAGGTTTCTGCAGGCCAGGTGTTCACTACGTGGGCTCTGATACCATTCCTTCAGATAAGAATTTTATTACTTACAATTCTAGGATTACAGAGACTGGTGTGCTTCCTTGACATGGACTTAGTGGATGCCTCCTTTTGATGACTGCTTGTTGGAAGATATGCCTTTAAGGCTCCAGATACTATTCCGTCAGGTTAGAGAATAGGCAGATATCACCAAGTTTCTTCACTGCACTCTTCTATAGCACCCATATCTTCAGTGACCTCTTGCAGAGGCTGAGCATCAAGCAGTCAAGTTATAAGAATGGGTTATTCTAAGACTGGCGCTAAAAGGAAGTGCAAGTCCTAAATGCGATCATATGTCTGTGATCAGTATCTCTCTCCCTGGTTCATTTTTGTGACATCGCTGTCATTCGATTTAGAGAACATTACCAACCATCTGCTGGGGGCATCCATCAAGTCAATAGTGAATTATAGTGACCCTACTGGACAGAGGAGGGCTGTTCTGTGGATTTCTGAGACTGTTCATAATTACAGGAGTAGAAAGTCTCTTTTTTTTTTCTCCCTTCAGAGCTGGCTGGGGTTTTGAACGGCTCACCTTGTACTTAGCAGCTCACAACACATGATAGCGTCATTAGTTTAGCCAAGTGATATGGAATTTAAAACACAATTGAGAAAAGGAAACTGTAAAAATATCGGCCAGCTGTGAACCACAGTACACGAATCATTGACCTGTACAGATGAGACAATGGGGATTGGAGTCTGGGCAAATTTTTTATTAATGTTCATTTGTGATGGCAGAGCTATGCCGACCAGATGAATGCATGTCATATGGAAGCAGAGAGGATATTAAAATAGCAGGGTATGGTAGCTCTGGGACACTATTCATTGGACACCCTCCAAGACACAAGAGTAGAAGCTAAGTCCAGTGTTCCCCAGTCCCATGGGCTAGTGATGGTTCTTCATACACTAGGAGTTTGGGCCTTAATTGCAAAGGCTGCAGGTGAGTTTGTGGTCAAGCCCATTTCATTTTGTAGGGTTCCCACATTGAGCCCTTCTGGTGTGACCTATTAAGGATATTGTGTGCCTTACAAGAGCAGACTTGAAAGTCCCAGTGGCTTATACACCAAAAACTTCAAATGAATGAATTTTAACTGAGTGCCATTCTATTTTTAGCCTATAAGGTACTTAAGAGACTTATTATCTTTAATCTTTTAATTTGATTTAATTAATAATTTTTCAATATCAACCTCAATATATGTTCTTACCAGCAGCACATTAGAAATAATATTAAGAGACCTATATAATAAAAATCAGTATAAAGTTATGAAAGTAAAAGCAGCAACACACAAACACACCAATGAATTTTAAATGAATGATTTTGTTCTTGGATAGCGGGTTTCATAAACCCTTTCAATATTACACACACACACACACACACACACACACACACACACTAGACCTGTGGCTTCATCACCTGTTGCAAAACCAGAGAATTCTTGGCGAGAGTACTGGGAGTCCTCAAGAGGACATTGGAATTTGAAACATTACCGTGGTCTAAACTTAGGAGATTTCTTTTAGTTGCTTAGCTACAGGGGTCTACCAATCAGGTTGTTTAGATTTCTACCTCCTTCATTGAAAGGGTGACATCAGACTATCTCTCTTCTCTATTTTTTTCCCAAGGATAACCCCACCTGGTCTTTCTTCTATTTTCTGTGAATTTGTTCCTTTGACAACCTCCTTGTTCTTGAACCTATGGCCTCTTTATTCGTTCTGACTTTACCATCTGGTTATACTGATGGCTGTTTATCCTACTGTCCATACCCTTCTCTATCTTCTTCTTCCCCGTGAGCTCCCTGCCTGTGTCTCTCAAACATTTATTCATTTACTCACTCACTAGTTCATTTGAAAAGCATTTTACTGGGCATCATCATAGATTGTGTTGGAAAGATACTACACATTTAGAGGCCAAGTCAAAAGATGGAGGGATGAGGAGAATGGAGGGCTCATGAGGGGAAGCAAATATCTTTTCTTCCCGGTTCCTAACTCTGAGTAGCATGGTGGGTAATATACTGAGCTGCTAACTGCAAGGGCAACAGGTACTCTGGGAGAAAGATCATAACTCTTTATGTAACTTTCATAAAGAGTTACAGTCTCATACATTAAAAGACTTCATCAAGAGAGTATCGAGACAGCCCACAAATTGGGAAAAGATATTTAGTAATGGCATATCAGACAAAGGTCTTATCATTAAGATCTAAAGAACCCTGTAACATTAAAATAAGAAAAAGAATAACTTACTGAGGATGTGGGCAAAAAACTTGAACAGACGATTCACAAAGGAGGACACCTGAACGGCCAACAAACATAGGAGAAAATGTTCCCAGTCATTTGCCACCCGGGAAAAGCAAATCAAAACAACCGTGGGATACTCAAAGGATAGCCCAATTCAAAAACCACAGAAAGCAACAAATGTTGGAGTGGGTGTGGGGAGATAGGAACTCTTATTCACTGCTGGTGGTCTTCTAGATATATAGCCACTGTGGAAGGAGATTTGGCGATACCTAAAACAGATGGCAATCGAGTTACCTTACAATCCAGCAATTCCACTAGCCTGCATATACCAAGAAGAAACAGGCCATGACCAGACATATGAGCTCCAATATTCATGACTGCCTGTTTCACAATTGCAAAAAAATTGGAAGCAGCCTAAATTTCTATCAAAAGATGAATGGATTGAAAACTCTGTTCTATACATACAATGGAGTAACACACATCCCTCAAACCAGTGAAGAAATAATGAAGTACTTTGTCTCATGGAAGAGTTGGAGGATATTATGTTGAGCAAAGTTAGCCAAACACAAAACGACAAGCATACATGTGTGCACTGAGGGAAGTTCAAACAGCAGCCCGGGCATAGGGGGAAATGTAAATACACACAGGATTCAGACCTGGGACCAGATACTCTGGCCAGAGCCAGACTAAACCCATGATGCATGAGTCATCAAAAAATAAAAATATAAAAAAATGCAGAGAGCACCTGTGCAGAAGCACATCTTTCCCATGTCCACCTCACCTCCCTCAGATGCCTTTGAGGTCCACAGAGGGGTGGGGACAGAAAGTAAAATTATAGAGTAGAGGAGCAGGGTATTTATCCATGCAAGGGGAGGCTGTTGGTTATGTCTTCACAGGAAAGAGAGAGGGAGACCTCATTATAAATTGCCAAGCCTTGTGGGCAACGTTCCTGCTCAGAGCAGCTTATTGACAGACAGGACTGCAGAGTCAGCCCCAGCATGAGACAGTACATCCTTGCCTTAGGTGATAGTGCTACAGAGGACAGCACTGAAATTCAGGGAGTGAGGCCTGTCTGACCTGGCCACATGGGGACAAACCAAGAAGAGAGTGCAGCAGACTAGCAATGACAGCAAAGCCAGGAAATCTCCAAGGAATCCTGACTGTAGACCTCTGACTCAGGAAGCAGCCCCTTGGCACCTCATCTGGACTGGTGGGGCATATTTACAAGGGGCTACACTGAAATTCTAAGCATGTAACCAGGTGGGTGGTGGGGCGCTAGACCACTCCATCCTTGATGGCAGGAAAAGCAGTGGGGTCTTGTAGAAGGCACGCCCCTTGGACATGAAAGCTGAGAACCAAAAGTATGTAAGTACCATTAGGTAAGTGGGTCCTGGGTTATGGATCCCTGAAAGAAAAGGGGATTAGACTGATGGTTTATAAAAGGACTTGCTCACTATTTAACAGAGGGATACTTATCTACTCTGGGTCAAGACAGCAGTTAGACTTGTATATTCTCTCTCTCTCTCTCTCTCTCTCTCTCTCTCTCTCTCTCTCTCTCTCTCTCTCTCCAGGATAGGCAGGACAAATAATCCCAAGGAGATAGCAACAGGATTGACAGTTCTGCAGTGGCATGGGAGAGGAGGAGGTTAGTGGAAGAGGAATGATGAGCCAAAACCAACAGGGACAGGAGAATAGCAAGGGATCTAAAATTGATGGTGAGGAGAGTGTTGCATTCCTGATCATATTTGAACAATTGAAGTTTAGTTAAGAGGAATTACTGAGAGATAAATGATTGGGAAATAGGAGGAAAGAAAAAAGAAAAAGAGAAAACTAGAAGTAAGTATATAGATATATAGATAGATAAAGTTATATATGTTATTTTATTTATTATTTTTTTTGGCATCACTGCCCTCAGGTGGTGGGAGTAGGAGGCCCAGCCTTTGCTCCGTGGAGCCGGAATCAAACCTCCATCCCAGTGGGCAGTTATATATGTTATATATATTATTTATACCCATAAATACAATAAGGAAGCAGATGGACTTTGGACCTCTACCTAAATTTTATTTTAGTACAAGAATGACTTGTTCTAATAATGTTTGCTGACATTATTGCTGAAGACAAAAGGAGTACATAAGCAAATGTGGTGAAAAAAGCTGGTGGTGTCCAGCTTTTAACGAATATAGCATCTGGGGATCTTAAAGACTTGTGGTTAAACAAGCGACCACCTAGCAGGGGAGCAACAAAACCCACATGGAAAAAGCACAAGCGCCCGTGTGATCACAATAGATATAAAAAAACAAGCAATCAAATTGATGTGAAGCATAGACAAAGTGGAGACCCCAACTTGACCTGAAGGATAATTGGACAGTCACCGCCCACCCCACCCCACCCCCCAAGGGTCAAATGGAAGGAATGACCTATCCAGGGTGCAGAATAGCACTGATGGAACACATAGCTAACTTCTAGTTCTTTAATATTTCTTCCCCTGACAATTATGATCTTCGTTTTACCTCATTACTCTTGTTAGACCTGCATATGTTCATTTGTATAATTAAGATAGCTTGATGCATGAAACCCAAGATAGATAAACCCTTCGGAAATACTGATTAGAATAATGATCCCCTGAGGGTATGGGTAAAGAGGGGTGGGGAAACCAACAGTAATGGTGACTGTATAATCCCACTTGAGGGGAACAAAGAACAGATTTGTAGGTAAACAGATACATTGGATAGGGTAAGAGACTGCACAAAAATTATATATATAAAATAATAATAAGGGTTCCTGGTGAGAAGACTGGGGTAGCGTGGGGATTTGGGGGGCTGCTGTCAAAGAGTTCAAAAAGATGGAAACTATTTTGAAAATGATGGTGGCAGCAATTGTAAAATGATGCTTGATTTAATTGAATCAGGGATTGTTATAATATCTGTAAGAATGCTCAATAAAATGATAGGAAAAGAGCTATGGCCTCAAAGCCGCACAGGGACAGTTCTACTCTGTCCTGTAGGTCACTATGAGTCAAATCTCTCTCCATCAAGTCCTGTCTGTTGATTTGTCTGGGCAGTGAGTTTAAAGTGCTGTTCTGTTTAACCCTGAGTAAGGATGGGAGGAATGACTCCTCAGAGTAACCTCTGTTTGACAAAGTCAGACACTTGAGTTTGCTTTTCCCATCAATTCACACTGGGCATTCCAAAAGTGTGTAGAAAAAATGGAATTATCTTTGAATTCCATTCTCAAATCATCTTTAGACTTCATTCTTCCATGCACGTCTTGAAGTTCCTTCATGTAATATCATACATATAGAAGCAGAAATAGTAAAATATATAAAATTTTTTAACAGTAAATTGATATGATTGGATATATATATATATACACATATATATACATATATATGTATCTGAGTGCTACAGGTTGTTAAAGAAAAAACAAAAAAGAAAAACCAACCACCACACCTTGAATTACACTGGCTGTTTATTTCTTTATGAATATTGCATTATCTAAATGACGTTAAGTGGGTGGGAGAAAGAAGTTTAAATATTTCTCAAAAGCATTCTTTCCTGGCTTTTTGAAATTCAGCCACAAGTCACAAATCATCTTTTTATGTTATTCAGGGTGTTTTGGAGTATAATCACAGCTGTCAAATCTTAGTTGAACATAAGTAAAGAAATACCATGATCCTGGATAAAAAGACTGATGGTTATTATTTTTCCTCTAACATACACATTTCACATAACCTTAGGGTGTTTTTCAGTGGTGATTGTATAGGGTCAAGGAAATAACAATGTTTGGGTACAGAGCTGTGTTCTTCTAAGATCTAGACTTCTAAGATCTAGATTTTCTACAGCTATTTCAAGACTACCATACAACTGCTAGGCTCTTCCTCCTCTGCCACTGCCTTTCTGTCAGTGTGTCATACTAAGGGGCTTGCATGCTGCTGTGAAGCTGGAAGCTTTGGTCTCAGTATTTCACAGATCATCCAGGTGCTCTTCAGTGGGCAGGCTTCAGTGCTGCTTTAAAGGTACAGATGTACTGGGAGGACAGGCCTGTGGGGGACTACTGCACCTGAGTCAATGGAAACTGGATGCATCGCAACGGAACACCGCCTGACGCAGTGCTGGGGAGGAGACGCACCTTTGGAAGACACCAGGCATGCACAGTAGCTACCACGAAGGGCTTCAGCAGACCAATTGTGGCGAAGAAGAAGTTTCAGTTATCAGCCATGCTTCAGGCTATCGTGCCTGGAGCTCCCCACAAATGGGATTTGAATTTGTGGTAGTTATCAGCAGTAATCGTCAAGGGGCAGGGATCGGATCAATGGATGTTTCCACGCTGTTTTATGATCAGATAGCTCTTCGGTATACTTTTTCATTCAATAGCTGGAAACAACTTTCAAGTCGATGCGTGAGGTGATCTAAATTTGGGCTCCGGATATGTTACAGAGTCAATCTCTACTCACAGTCCCTGCCAAAACAAAAAGTTGTTTTGTCTGATTAATGCTAGTGGGATCTCTGAAGGAGTCCTACTGGCACAATGGTTAACTTCTTGGCTGTCACTAAAAGGTCAGTAGTTCAACCCCACCAGCTGGTCCTCAAGAGAAAGTTGGGAAAGTCTGCTTCTGTAGGTCACAGCCGCAAAAATTGTACAGGGCAGTTCTTCACTATCCTGTAAGGTCATGTGTTGAAATTCACATATCAGTCATGAGATTGGGTTTTGGTTAGGATAGCTGACCATATATTTTAGTTTTCCTTCTTCTTTGGAGTGTTCTCCTATATGCGCAGGGATTTGGAGAGAGGGAAGAGGAGTCCCAAGTTGTTAAGGTAATTTGACTCCAAACCAGATGCTCCCCATCCAAGTGGCACTGCCCTGGGTCTCAGTGGTGAGCAGCACAACTGCAGAATGAGAGCTGTTCTCAGTCCACTCTCTTAGTCCCTGGACTCCTGCAGACCTCATTGGTTTTGCCTTCCAGTCACAAAGTGGACTGAGGGCTAAATCCAGCAACAAAAGTGTACTCTACACAGTGAAGTCTGACTAATGCAACCTGTGGCTCTTTCCCCATTTGAGCTAGTACTGGGTCATTTTGGTCTTCCTTCTACTTCTCTGCCTGTCTTTGCTAGTAAAGAAATCACCACAAGATTCAGTCACTTAGAACAGCAATCATTTAAATATTGCTCCTGGCTTCTTTGGGTCAGGCCTTCTGAGGCATCTTGACTGGGTGGCTCTGGCTTGGACTTCTCAGGCATTTGCAATCAGGTGGTGACTAGAATTGGCATAACATGAGTCTGTACATGCAGCTGGGGGCTGCTTGGGCATCTCTCTCCCTCTCTTCATAAGCAATCAGGCCTCACTTAAGATCCACCATACATTCTGTAGAATAAGATGTTCTGTGGTTCTGTGATTTGGATATCGTGTGAACACCATACTGTAGTATAGTCTTGCTTTTCCTTGAAACATATTGAACAAACTTTGTACTTTTGCAGAGATTGGGAACCTTCTGAGAGGGATCCACTTCGTGTTTGGTCCTCAACCTGTATCATTAGTCATTTCTCCAGAGCTGACATTAGTGCCTGTTCATTAGCTTTGTGGCTTTTGGTGGAGCTGGTCCTTTGACTGCTGGGGAGTTTTTTCTTTGTGTTTGAGGATTCTTGTTGTTGTTGAAGGTGGCATGCCTACATCATGCAATAGCATCCACTGGTTTGCCATCACCGACTTACCACCTTCATGTTGTTTGAGAAGCTTTTCTTTCACTTCCAAAATGACATTTTCCTTGGCTTATTTATGCTGCTCTCATAAGCACTGGTCTTGCTAAACTTGGAGGCCATGATGCCTTTCATGGTGATATATATGAAGAAAACTTAAGCAGAGAGATAATATGACAACACTCATGAGACACCCAATACATGAGTTTGGATGCTGCTACCTACAAGTTAAAGCACACACTGTTAGATCATAAGTTTTGGGGTAGAAGGCACGTTCCAGTACATGCCTAAGCCAGTAGCACAGGTATTTATTATGACAGTCAGGACACATGCCTCCTAGATTATATGTATGCTGTACCATGAGACCCTGAAAGTGTAATCAAGTTGTGCACAAGAGACAGGGGAGTCTCATGTTGCTTGTGGGAAGCTATGGGGTACATTATATCTCATGCTTGAGGAAGATTTCTGAGCTCTCTTATAATCTTGTGGATCCATGGATACATATCTGGTTGGATGTTGCCTGAGAAGACTTTCCATGGTCCCTGCTTGTGTCTAATCCCTTTGGCCATTCTTATAGAACTATGGCTTTTCAGGAGAGCAGTGGATGCTGACGGCCAGCTCAGGGCCATACTGGAGTGCTCTGGTCCTTCTCAGCACAGAGGTGACATCACCTTTTACTCCGGGGCCTCAGAATCCCCCAGCATGATTTCTGCAGCTTTCTGTAGCTCATGAACAAGTGCCACTGTCACCCACATGCACAGCAGGAAGAAACTGCACTCCATCTCTTGACAGAGGAGTAGGACGGGCCCAGAGAAGCATGAAGGTGAGGGTGGGGGTGGGGTGACAGGGAGCCAGCTGTTTCACACCTGGACTGCCAGGGCCAGGGCTGGTCAACTCAATGCCAAAGTATCTTTCTAATCTCACCCTAACAAAGGGCCGACCCCTGTCACAAGAGAAAAAGTAGTGTCTTATATTTAGAAAGCGCTGGTGTGAAGCAAGTATTCTTTCATCAAAAGAGACATATTCAGAACTGGTTTGGTCAGACTGGTCTAATATCCATTTATTTCATGACTGAGATCAGTATCTCTAAAGCCTGGGAAGAAGATCAGTGGTAGGTAATCTCGATACTCTGGTATTTTGATACAGCTACTAGGACATCCGTAACAAATGAGAAAGTACGGCTCTGCCTGTTCACTGCTGAGTGCCTGGAGAACTCTTTCCATTGGATGAGTGTCAACTTTCGTGCAAATACTATCACCTAGGAGTAAGTCTGCAGACAACGCCTGCTCATTCCTAATCCTGACATGCTTTATAGTCAAGAGTAGCCTTCAGAGTCTACATCAGTGGGACATGGAGCAGCTACACGAATGCAACATGTGGCTCAGCTTTAAGTGTTGGGTGCTGATGAATCGGAGCGATGGGGAAGAAGACAGAATGGTGACACATAAAGTAGAAACTAGTAACATCTGGGACTGAGAACCTCATTGGATCAAGAGAGATGTCGGGATTGTAGCAGCTATCACTTCCTCCCGGACCGATCCCCCACCCCACCCCCTGC